>PVHP010017118.1:0-34781 GCA_004024765.1 Zapus hudsonius
AATGAGTTACATTATTCAGTGGGCAAACAATGAGTTGTTATCCCCAATTCCCCAATGCCCCCCTCCCCATCCCCAATCAGCTGGATATCCTCCTCTGTGGGCCGTCTGGATCAGTTACAAGGAGTTTTAACTCATGTCCTGGGTCCTTCTTACATGTCTGACAACCTCTGTCTTTATTTCCAAGCTCCTTAAGAACAAGAATAAAATTTCATTTCCTTTTTAATTTTAACCCTTTGCCTGGTGTGTGTTGGCATTTAATGATTTTTCTCAATCAGAGGAGAGAGTTCTGTCCTGCCAGATCAGTCAGTGCCTGAGCCTAGATATGTATCTTACAAGAAACCAAACATCAGATTATGTAACAGCAACGCACAAATGTGCTGGAAGCATCACTTACTTACCTCTATAGTCACTGACTTCACTGGTCTTCCATCTCATGGTTCTGCGCCAGCCCTTCTGACTACAGTCAGGAAAATGTTCAGCAACATGATATTATAACAGTTCCTGGCAACAGGTAGGCGGTTAGAAAACGATTATTAGGAGTTTAATTTTGAAATTTTTATTTATTTCCTGTTCCTTCATATAAGGTGAGAAGTTGGGTTTCTGTAATTTTCTGCCTTGGTTTTTGAATCTATCATATAGGGACTTTTATTTTCTCAATAAAATCTTCAGATAAGAATCTAGAAGGCTTGGGAGAGGACTCAATGAATAAAGTCCTTGCTACTTGACTCTGAGACCCTGAGTTCAGATCCCCAGACCCTTTGGAAAAGCCAGAAGCTACTGCAACCTTCTGTAATCCTTGCATGCCACCTGAGAGCAGGGAGATAGGGGCAGGAGAATTTACAAGAAGCTTAGAGATAGCTAGCCTGGCCAATAGAACAGTTGTCAACAAGTGAGAGACCTTAACTCAAATGATCACTGAGCCTGATGTTGTCCTCTGACCTCCCCATGTATCAAGTATACAACCCCACACACAAACATGCACACACACACATACACACATTTTTAAAAATAAGAAAAGAGGAACGTGTCCCATACATGTGCAGCCCAGTAGTTACATTCTCTTAAATGTCAGCCTGACTTCCTTGGTTCTTCCCAGACCCTAAAGAATAATCACTCTTAGTGCACTCCTGTAACACAGTCACTTGTCTTTTGTGAAAATGGCTGTTGGTCTGAAACCATTGTCTGTTCCTATTTCCTTGCAACTCCATGTCTTCTTATCTCTGGCTTCCATCACTCGCAGGAAAACTGTAGACTCTGGCCATCTTTGGCTCAATATTCTCAGTTGTATGGAATACCAGCATACTGAATGAACTCAAAAGAAATATGGCTCACCTAGATAGAAAATCGAGGAAGCCATTTCTCAAGTTTGATTTGAGGCGTGAGAGTCTAACCTTATTAGGAACCAGTCTAATTTTCAAATTGTTTTTGGGTTGTTTAGTCAGTCAGAAATGGACTACAAACCCAGCTCCAGAATTCACATGTAAAAAAAAAGTCATCTAAACCTTACAGGTAGCACTTTTCTTTATAAAACAGAAATACCATTAGTAATTCTGCATTGGATTGCTTTCAGTATTTATGTACTAGAAGAATGTGCCAGGAGCATGGCGAATCCTTGGTAAAAGGCATCTTCATTAGAACTCTCAATGGATCCTCTCCAGCAGGCTGTCTATCATCTTACACATTGCATCAGGGGATCAGAAAACAACAGGGACTTTTTTTCAGTTTCCCTAAGATGAGAGGCAAGTGGCTCATCTCTGATGCATAGCTCCTCTTTCTAAAAATAGAAAATCATTATCCTATTTGAAGCATCTCTGAAAGCTATGAATAGCTCCACTGAACCACTCTGTCTGTATCTTGCTCTTTGACCCCTAAAGAACCACAGAGGGAGAATTTCACAACATCATAACCCTACTTGTCCCTAAAACCCCACCCTAGGAATATGCATTTTCATGGGTGTGCACATATACTTATTAAGAATTCCTCTTTAGGAGGGAAGAAATTAGAACCACAATGGTCATGTTTATGACCACTGATTGATCAAGTTATTTCTCTCAAGGAAATGAAAAAAATCATAGAGAGCTTATGAACATCCTGAGGAAAAAAATGTTCTGGTTATGAAATTCATAATGATTTTATTCCTTAGGAAAGAACAGATGAAACCCAAGTAGGGGAATGTATTGATAAGTTGTGAAAAATTAAATAAGCATTAATATTTGACACTGAAAAGTCTGATTCAAGAGAGAACTGCTTTTATTTTTTTCCCCTCATATGATCAGGAATTGACTAAACACTGAAATAATTTAAGTCTTAATAACAGTAAGGAGAAAATAATTATAGCTTACATTACTGGGTGTTCCCTATGTATTATTCCACATTAAGAGATTAAGATGTACAAAATCCTTTCACTTGGTAAAGACTTGGTAAAAATTATCACCATCCCATTTTACAGAAGGAAAGCTAGATGGAGAGAGTGTGAAGAACATACCCACGGCCAGGGTATCAGGTCCAGAATTCATTCCTACTCTGAGGAGATGACTTTTTTATTTAAAGGGATACAGAGTGCAGATTCTCAAGATTTTAGATAGTTGATGTCCTTACCACAATCAATTTGTCTAATCTTGTGAAGATTGCATAGAAATGAGAGAATGAGGACTGGAGAGACGGCTTCATGGTTAAGGCACCTGCCTGCAAAGCCAAAGGATCCTAGGTTGATTCCCCAGCTCCCACCTAGGCAAATGCACAGAGTGGTGCATGCAGTTTGCAATGGCCCTGACACACCCATTCTCTCTGTCTCTCTTCTCTCTTCTTGATAATAAATAAATACAAATATTTTTAAAGTGGAAGAATGATTGTATTTATAAAACATACACACACCATATATATGTATATTTGCATCTGTATATATGCATGCATATATATGTATATATGCATCTATGTATATGTATGCATATATATGCATCTATATATATGTATGCATATATATATATGACCTACCTCTCATCAGGAAAACAAGTGAGTACATATTAAGCTTCTCTCTTCAAAGCGGACAGCAATCTCTTCATAATTTGAAACTAAATGAGTTTTAAATGACATCCCTGCCTGTCTCATGTCTCGCTGGATTTCTCCTTTGGCCCCTAACAGTAGTGGGAACCCCGAAGGAAGAACTTGTAGCATTTACTCGCTCCAGTTGAAGCCAGAAGACAATTAGCTCTTATCCTGCAGCCTTTCAGCCCAGACACAAGTGGGTCAGAATGAAGAGCATGTCTACCTCACCAACTTTCATGAACTCCTCAACGTCTTTGTATTACATGTTAGCAATAAATGCACATACTGTCACACTACATTCCTTAGAGAGCATCCCAGCAGAAGAGTGACAAGTCTTACAAACTCTTTCACACTAGATTCACTGAGTAATTAACTGATCACACTTCAATAAACTGTGCTTCTTGCTTACTAAAGGATTCGTTATCACTAAGTGAATGGACTTTCGGCAGATTTCCTGGGATCAAATCCTGGCTCTAATAATTTCCAGCTATAGTTTTGGAAAAATTAACTCAGTTTTCCTAGTCTTGGGTTTTGCATGGAAAAAAAATCATAAAATTTGTAAAACTCATAAACTTTGATAAGTAGAAAATGAATTAATATCTGCAGGTTAAGTGTTTGGGAAATGATAAAATGCAGAGCAAATATGAAATAAGCTTCTGTTATTAAAAAACAAACACAATCCAGGAAAAAGAGTGGTCTGTATAAGTATTATCAAGTAAATCTTTTGTCAGGCAATAACAGATTTTTTAAAAAGTATTTTATTTATTTACTTAGTTCCAAGGGGAGAGATGAGAGAGAGAGAGAGAGAGAGAGAGAGAGGGAGGGAGGGAGGGAGGTAGAGAAGGAGAGAGAGATAGAGAGGAAGAGAGAGAGAAGGAGAGAGGGAGAGAGAGGGAAAGAAGCAGAGAGAGAGGGAGAGATAGAGAGAGGGAGAGAGAGAAGGAGAGAGGGAGAGAGAGGGAAAGAAGCAGAGAGAGAGGGAGAGATAGAGAGAGGGAGAGAGAGAAGAAGAGAGGGAGAGAGAGGGAAAGAAGCAGAGAGAGAGAGAGAGAGAGAGAGAGAGAGAATGGGCATGCCAGTGATTCCAGCTACTCCAAATGACCTCCAGACACATGTACCCCTGATGCATCTGGTTTTACTTGGGAACTGGGGAATTGAACCCAGAACATAAGGCCTTATATGTAAGGGTCTTAACCACTGTGCGCTCTCTCCACCCCAATAACAAATTTCTTAATGGTGCTGTTTAAAACAGCAAATCTTTTCAAGGAAAAGCCTTTTCTAATGGACTTAAAAAATTCGAAATTTGATAGTTTACAATCTTGACTCTTTTCAAGATGAGGAATCTAAGGATGCTAAGTGGCTGTCCTGAAGACATTCATAGACCAGCGACAGGATCAGGAGAGGGCTCTCAAAGTGACAAGAGGCCTCATTTGTGGGTACAACGACCCTCGAACGTAGGCCAGCCTTACAACTAAAGGAAAAGAAAGGAATTGAAAAATGACAGGTGCCAACAGTTCAAAGGATGTAAGCTTCTTCTAAGTACCTTCATGCAAATGATAATGGCTTGTCAGTTTCAGATAATAACTCAGCTAATAAATTGGTCAGTACTTATTTTAGAAACCATGGGTTCTTGCTTGGATATTTGGACATGGCCTTGAAGGTAATAGCGATTGTTATAACTACTAAATGTAAATTCAGTCACATGGACCATGCAAATAAGGAGAATATAGATTTCATTAAAACGCTACTTTATTTTCTTAGCGATGAAATTGAATCTCTCTCCTCAAAAGCTTTACTTTTATCCATTTAAAGTAATGCATTCAGAGTTACCCTGTTTTCCTTGAGGGGAGGAAGGTATGTTTTTATATTTTTCATATGCAGTTTTCTACTTCAGAAACCATCCACTATTATGAGAAAATTTCCTGCCACAAGCGAATGCTAACGTTACATTCTTGATGCTTCACCGAATATTTTCATTTCTTAAATAAATCATCTATGATCAGATGAGACTTAGTTATCCCACTTTTTTGAGTATTTCCCAAAAAACATACATCAATTTATTTATGAACAGCACACAGATACTACATGAGTTGAACTCATTTTATATATATTTTTGATGCCCAAGCCAAGATAGCATTTTAAGAAAGGATGGAATCACAAATGTTACTGAAAGGCTTAATGCTTTTTCTCCTTCTTTCTCTCATAGGCCATTTAAATATACAACTTCATAGGCCATTGGTTTATTTCATAAAAGTGAAAAATACTCTGGATTCCATCAAATAAAATTCCCCTTCATCTTCTTTTAGATTTCCAGTAGGATGCATTCAAAACAGATTTCTGCTATTGTAGTGCTTGAAATTTTCTAGGTTACCACAGCCTATATATGTCAGCATCGCCTTCATGAAGCCTTCCAAAGAGTTTAAAAATGGTGAAATTTAAACTCATAAATAGTATCTGTATGGCTTTAGCAGTGTTTCTTAAATATTCAAGTTCAAAAGTTCACGAGAAAGTAAAATTATCCTCTTACCTACAAGAGTTCTACTTTTCTTTATAATTTTATTCCTGTCTCAATGCTCACCTTTACAATGAGGAAGATTAAATGCATTCACAAATTTCCCCAAGGGTAAATCAATTAGCTTTTTGTGTGGATTGAAGTTAACCCTGTGATCTGGTCAGACCAGTCAAATGCAAGGGAAAATGGTGCAGAAGAAATCTATGATGCATCCAGCTTCTATTTTCATACCCTTTTCATTGGATTCCAGATGCTATTCTGTAGGAAGTCCAGCCATATGGAGGCCCCATGTGGAAGACAGCAAATACACCACAATCAAAACCCCATTTGAGCTACTAGCTGACAGCCATCCCCATCTGTCAAATGGTTGATTTAGTAATCTTAGACATTCCAACAAATTCAAGATTCGGGGTTACCACTGTTTCCCCTGCTATCACAGAAAAACCCACCTCTCTTCAAAACACTGAGATGTAATAAATGAAAATTATGACTAAAGCCACTGGGCTTTGTGTGGCTCGTTATTCTGTGAAAGACAGTTAAATAAACCTGATTTTTCAAGTGGCTCTTGAATTGTGCTACTTTTCCTATTAAACATTTTCACTCCAATTAGGCTGGTTTTTCTAATGGATTTCTCAATGCACTTTACGCAGGCAGACACCTTGTCTTTGCTTATGAGATTTTCCTCATAGTTTTGTGCATATATGCAAATCCTTGCAATCACTTTAAGGCTGAGCTTCTTCTACACTTAACCACTGTGCGCTCTCTCCACCCCAGTAACAAATTATCCCATCTCCCAAACTCTCCATAAGGAAGCATGTATGGATTGCTTCATTTTCCCAAAACTTTTTTTGGACACAGATTCTGATGAAATTCAGGGTGAAATTCATTATTTAGTCAAGAATGATTTTAAACTTCTGATCCACTTGACTCCATCTTTTTTTTTTTTGACTCCATCTTTTAAGTTCTGTGATTATAGGCATGACCCATCCTGTCTGTGTCCCTAATTCTATTCCTATAGAGTGAATTAAGTACTAGGAACTCTCTTGGGCTTACATGGAAGATAAAAAGCATCCTGTCTGCAAAGTGATTGACATATTGTTTGTCCCACAGTAAGTACTGAGGGAAGAGTGTCTTTTACTGAAATTCACGGTAAGCATTTAAATTGTCTTTTAAACTATTTTGTTTATTTTTTGCAAGCACAGAAAGAGAGAGAGAGAATATGAATGAGAATGGGCACACCAGAGCCTCAAGCCGCTGCAAAGAAACCCCTGATGTATGTGCCACTTTGTGCATCTGGCTTTATATGGATCCTAAAGAATCCAACTCAGGTTTTAGGCTTTGCAGGCAAATGCCTTAACCACTGAACCATCTCTCCAATCCTTAGATAGTCTTTATCTTTTATTTATTTATTTTAATATTTTATTTGTTTAAGAGAGAGAGAGAGAGGAAGAGAGAGAAAGAATGGGCATATTGGGGCCTCTAGCCACTATAAACAAACTCCAAATGCATGTGGCACCTTGTGCATCTGGCTTTACATGGGTTCTGAAGAATCAATCTCTGATCCTTGGGCATTGAATGCAAGCTCCTTAACTGCTGAACCATCTCTCCAGCCCAATAGTCTTTATCTTGATTCAATCCAATATTTATTAGCTGAGTAATCACTTATGTGCAGGACTCTTCCTCCAAAGATATGAATGAATTCTCTTCTATATTTTCAATCTCAACTCAAAATAAATCAATACTGAATATTTCTAGCAAAAAGTAACAGAGGCTAGAGATATGGGTCAGCAGTTAAGGTGCTTGCCTGCAAAACCTAATGGCCAGAGTTTGATTCCCCAGTACCCACGTAAAACCAGATGCACAAAAAGGTGCATATATCTAGAGTTCCTTTGTAGTGACCTGGAGCCCTGGCATAGCCATTCATTCTCTCTCTGACTCTCTCTCTCTCTCTCTCCCTCTCTCTCTCTTTCTCTCTCTCTCCTTGCAAATAAATAAAAATATTTTTATAAAGTTGTGACACATACTTCAAGAGAGAAAATGTGGGTTTAGTTTGAGCCTTCTCAATAGTAAAAAGTCAACACACATTTAATTCATGAATTGCGTATCCCCAACGTTCACCTGAAAATGGGAAAATAGTTTCAGATACTGAATATTAATTGTATGTTATCAATGTTTTCTATTCCATCCATACATAAATCATCATGATAATTAACCAAATCAGTTATTGGGAATACAATCAGTGCTCTGCCTTCATGTGATGTATATAACCCATGATTGTATATAAAATAAAAAATAAATAAAAGCTAAATGTTATTACCTTTTAACAGCTAATGCTCAGAATTGGAGAGCCTCTGGGCTGTGTAATGGTCATGTTTACTCTGAGAGAAAGCATCCCCTCAGCAACAATACTCAAAGGGGGAAGAAAAAAGAGAGAGAAAGAAAAACTGGCTACCTCAGTTGCAGTTCATACCCCCTAACCTATGGACAGATCCAGTTTGCACACCGAGGAAGGACCCCAGAGGGTAGGGGACAGAGAGGAGGGAAACGGGACACCTTCACAAGATTTGCTTAAACAATGTATATTCTTATTCATAATAAAGATATTTTAAAAAGTCCTAGTGGTTCTAAATTTTGACTCAGTGTGACAGATTATTTTTCTCATCATGATAAGCATATGAAATGATATTGGAAGAGAAAAAGGTTCGCTCTAGATCATACTTTTGGATGCTTCACTAGATGGTCGGGTGACTGTCAGTTGCAGGTTGCTCTGTGGCAAGGCCAAGAACCATGGTGGGGACCTCAGTAGAGGACAGTGCTCACCTTATGGCTGGGATGAAAATGAAAGAACAGAGAGAAGGCCAGGGTCCCACCATCCCCAGGTATTACAGCTCCAAAGACTTCCCAACAGGTTTCTCCTCTTACAATTACACCATCTCACAATAACACAAAACAGGGTATCAAACCTTAACACATGGTCCTTGGAGAGCGTAGTGCAGATCCAAGCTACAACAGGCTGTTGCTTTTACATTGCACCCTTTAGTGTGTTAAGTCTGGACATCCATTTCTTTGGAAAAGGAAGCAGAGCTGAGATCCTAGGGGAGGAAGGCAAATAGGACTCAAAGGAGGGAGGGGACAGAAGAGCTGCTCAAAGTCCCAGGGAGCTCTTTCTTACCGATAGCAGTCTGTGCCTGGACTGTGTGTGTGTGTGTGTGTGTGTGTGTGTGTGTGTGTGTGTGTGTGTGTGTGTATGTCAAAAGAGGAAGAGAGCCAAATAAATCAGCACCATGAAGTATATTTCCTGTTGTTTGATATAAAAAAAAATGTTTTGTGCCTTCCCTAGAAACTGTTCCATTTTTTAATCTTTTTTTTTTGAAAATTTATTTGTTGTTAATAAATCAGACACACAGTATGAACAAGTCTTGTGTTGGCATCCCTATTTTCCTTCATCCTGGCTCCAACACACTGAGGGCCCTCCTCAGTGGGATTTCTGGAATGGTCCATAGGATAGTATCCTTTTTTTAAATTCATGGACAGCTATGAGTTTTGAGGCTTAAGTTAGATTTTACTTTGGACTTTTCTTAATGATGTTGACTTTTGGATATAGGAAATATTCTTTAATCATATTTTATCTACTAAGATATATATCATTATAGAATAATTAATGTAATTTCTTTTTTTTCTTACAAAAGTACTTGGTAGTACTGACTACCTTTTTTTCTACATTACTTAGCAAGAAAAAACTGCCAGTAGAGAATTAGCAGACCACCATATTTAAATATTGAGCAATTAGACTATAGCTCTGTGGCAAGAAATAATTACCAATTGTTAAGCAAAAATGACATTGTGTGCATATTTCTTTCCATTACAGCCATGTGATCATTTTATCATTTACTTTAGTTCCTCAGAATGAAGTTTTTTTGAGCACTGGAGAGATGGCTTAGCTACCCATGTAAAGCCAGATGCACCAACTCCATGTGTCTGGAGTTCCTTTGCAGTGACTGGAGGCCCTGGCCCACCCATATTCTCTCTCTCTCTCTCTCTCTCTCTCTCTCTCTCTCTCTCTCTCTCTCTCTCTCTCTCTTCCTCTCTCATCTCATATAAGTAAATAAATTAAATATTTAAAAGAGTTAAGTTTTGGGGTTTGGGGAAGGCACTTTAAAAATTTTTTTCTTCTTTAAAATTTTATTTATTCATTTTCAAGCAGAGAGATACAGAGAGAGAGGTCACCAGGACCACCACCTTGTGGGTCTGGCTTATGTGGGTCCTGGGGAATCAAACCAGGGTCCTTAGGCACTGGAGGCAAGTGCCTTAACCGATGAGCCATCTCTCCAGCCCGACTTAAAATTTTTGACAAATCACTGTAACAACATGACATATGCCTAGTGACTCAGAGAGGCTATATAAGCAACACTGTAATAAGCAAGTGGCTTCCTAGATAAAGATTTCTTTTCCACTCATGCGTAATTTGATTTGGATCAGACAGCTCTCTGGTTAAGATCTCCATCAAGTGACTCAAGGATGCAGACTAATTAGACTTACAACCTGCTCCTGACACCCAAAGGAGGGACACTTTGTTCTTCAATATTCTAGATCAGATTTTAAACACACTCCTTTCGACTCGAGCTGCATTCTCATACAGTTTTTTTGAAGAAAAATCTAAGAACTTGGGCTCTGATGAGATACCTCGGTGGCTAGAGAACTTTCTTACAAAGCCCAATAACACAGGTTCAATTCTCTGGCGCTCATGGAAAGAAACCAAGATGCACAAAGTGGTGTGTGTGTCTGAAGTTTGCAGCAGCAAGAAGCCTAGGTATGCACATTCTCTTTTTCTCTCTTTCGCTCCCTCCCCTTCCCTTCCTCTCCTGCTGAAAGTACATAAAGGTTCAAGAACTATGACAAAAACAAATAATAGGCAGTGTTAATTTCCACCCAAATTGTCTAGGTATTTTAGGTGTTTTTAACTAAAAGTACCTTGACTAATAGAAAAATATACTAGTCACCGACTTGGGGAATTCGGGATAACAACGCATTGTTTGCCCACTAAATAATGTACCTCATTATGGACAATAAATATATATATATTAAAAATTAGAAAAAAATATACTTCAAATTGATTATGGAAATTTCCTTTTGGATAGTTCTGTCCTGAAAAAAAAGGTTGACAAAGAACAGAACGAGTATGAATGAGCAGGAGGTGAACCATCGGTCCCTTGGAAGAAAGCAGGCCCTTGACAAATATTCTCAACCTCCCTCAGAGTCCTCCTTGGATGGAGGCATGCTGGAACCATTCCCCTTGTCACTTTACAGAAATGGTATCATTTGCTCAAGCATCATAGCATTATGTCCTTGTGCCACAAAATGTCATGCCAACATCTGCTCAGCTCCATAATTTTCAGTTCTCCATGCTGGCATCAATCACATTTTGTATTTGAGTGATTACAAAGGCAGGTCGGGTCTGCTGTGCGGTGCAGGGTTGGGACCTGACATTTCTCTTGATCAGCTCCTCCATAAGCCTTGCTGCTGGGGGGGTGGCAGCATCACCAGCTTTTCAGCCATCATGCAAGGTGTCAGTTCAGTTAACCCTCTAAGCACCTGTTACTCCATAAATCTTACAAGCCAAAGACCAGCCCTCACTAGCCAATTCCTGGCAGAGGATATATATTCTCTTTTGGTTCCCTGGCTCTTTGGCTCTCTTCTCTGAACCATCTGGCACACACGTGTCACAAATATTTTATGTACACACAATGTCTTCATTCACTGTATGCGATTGATTTTTCAATCAGTGGATCTGTGTTTTTTTTATTGGTAATAAGTAGAAACACTGAATGAGCAAGTCTTGTGTTGGTGCCCTGATTTCCCTGTCCCCAGCCCTCCTCAGTGAAAACACTGCTGGAGCACTCCTTGGATGGAGGGCTGTGAACTTTGCAAGCAGCAGGGTTTTTTTGTTTGTTTTTAAAATATTTTATTTATTCATTTTCAAGCAGAGAGATACAGAGAGAGAGAAAGAGAGAGAGAGAGCACCAGAGACACCATCTTGTGGGTCTGGCTTATGTGGGTCCTGGGGAATTAAACCCAGGGCCTTAGGCACTGAAGGCAAGTGCCTTAACCCCTGAGCCATCTCTCCAGCCCAAGCAGCAGTATTTTTTCCAGGGGGCACTGCCTCTGGATATTCTCCCCACCATGGCTCTTACAATCTTTCCATCCCCTCTTCCACAAAATTCCCTGAGCCATGGTGGTTGAGTTTTAAGTGTGCTTTACTGTTGAGCTCTTAGCAGTCTCTGGGTCTCTGCTTTGGAATACTTTGAGTAGCCTGGGAGTCTGTCTCCATTGCCCTTGTGAAGCTTGTCTGACTTGCTGTGGAAGCAGAACTCTTGTGCATCTTGCTACTTCCTCTGTGGTTTCACCTGGGCCTTAGTTGATGTGTAAGAGATGGTTCATCTCCTACCTGGGACTCAGGTAACATCTCAGGTCTTGAGATGTCTACAATTCCAGCTGCCTTGTAAAAAAATACAACAATAATCTCCAGTGGAGAGTGAGGTCTGCATAGGTTAAATGGGACAAACATTGTTAATTTGGTGAGATTAATTAGTGTAGACTCTCTGTAGGTCCAAGGTTATTAGGGTGTTCCCCTTGGAGGCTGGGTTCTTCTTCTCCATAAGAATTTGCCTTGGATCCCAGTACCAACTAAGGGTTCTCTGCCCCTGAATGGATCTCTTAGCCAATAGGAAAATATGCGGTGTTTGTCTCTGTGTTCTGTGAGTTTGCTGAGTATGATATATTCTAAGTCCATCCTCTTTCCTACAAGTTTCATTGTGCCATTTTTTTTCCTTACTGCTGAGTAGAAGATCATAGTGTATTTGTACCGCAACTTTGATATCCATTCATCCAGTGATGGGCATTTGGGTTGATTCTAATTCTTAGCTATAATGAATTGAGCAGCTATAAACATGGTTGACCTAATATCTCTGGGTTGATGTGAAGAGTCTTGAGGGTAGATGCCCAGAAGAGAGACAGCTGGGTCAGTTGTTAGCTCTTTTTGCATCTTTTTCAAGAGCTGATCTGCATTTTTACCAAACTAAATGCAAGATCTACTTCTTTATTATATTAATATGGACCTTCCATCCCACCCACACTGATATATTTTCCAACATTTATCTGTTAAGCCAACAAAGCAAATTCAATAAAAACACTCATTTCTGGAGGCTTGTGTTGTTTTATTGTATTCTATAGCCAGTGTATATAAAGTAGTTATAAAATAGAAATTCATGAAAACTTGAAGAGGTATATATTTAAAAAACACTCATATCAGATATTCTAAGATTTAATACAGAATTTCTAGTTCTATAGAAGAAAGCTGTTTGGAAAACTGTAACCAGACACCTAATAAAATAGGCCCAGCATTAGACTTACATGTCAAAGTTGATCATCACTAATCTAAAAATGTTCATGCATTTTTATAACCATTCATTTTAATGAGATGAGCCCAACTTCTAGATAAGGAAGCTTCAGAATATTGAAATATAAAAATAACTAAATGAAACAAAAACCCGCAAGACTACATCTTCAATATAATTAGCTCATTGACGGGTAGTTTTTAAAAATATTTTTATTTATTTCTTTATTTGCAAGGAGATGGAGACAGAGAAGAGAGAGAGAAGGAATGGGCACAACAGAGCCTCTATAAATAAATAAATAAATAAATAAATGAGTCACTTTGTACATCTCACTGTATGTGGGTACTGGGGAATTGAACCAGGGTCCTTATGCTTTGTAGGCAAACACCATAACCACTGAGTGATCTCTCCAGCCCTGAAGTGCAGTTTTAAAAGGCAAGCAATTATCTCTCAATAAAGCTGTTATTGATATCTTTACTTAGGCACAACCTTCAAATCATAAAAATAGTTCTCAAATTTTAATGAAATGTTTTGTATTATTTTGCATATCCAGTGTCTTTCATGTGAATGTTGACTTCCTAAGTCTGCAGCAGATTCACGAAGATGAACTAGTATTACTAACCAATCTAGGCTACTGTAGAAGTACCTCATTTTTAAAAGCAATAATTAAAATACTGGTCTACCTAGAAGCAAACTTTGGGAAGAGAAGGCTGTTAAAATTCTAGTCAAGTTTATATTTTTTCCAGAAAACATTCCAAGGTATATGAGCAAGAAGGAAATATGTGACAAATTCCACATCATGTGAAGGAAGGACTATCCAATTCAGAAATAAAGATTAGATACTAATCTGAATATGAACTTTTACTAGAAAAGCAAATCTGTCTGGTTGTCTTGAATACCTGCCCCAGGCCTAAGGTTGAAGAAATCTCAGAGTCTCATCAAACAACACCAAGAGATCCTGCTAGATCCAGAATGGCAACCAGCTACCAGAGGGTAGCATGTGTAGAGTTGGAAGGTGTTGCATGAGCTGTTGGGGGAAATTGGTCAGTGATATTTGGAGGAAGCAGAGACTGCTGATATACAATATAGACAGTTGTCACAAGAATGCTAAACACACAGCTATATGGAAAAGACCAGCAAGTCAAGAAACGCTCATCTGTGCAATAGTGGCACTAAACCGAGGAGGGTAATCAATGGCTTAATGATTGGCTAAGAGTTCTGTTTAGTGACAAGGAACCCTTAACTGGAACTGGGATCTATGGTAAAATCTCATGGGGACCAGCATCTCTGATTCCTAGGGGAAATTCCCACTACCAGGAGCTACAGACAGGCTACACTCATTAGGAGCTAGCCAAAATAGCAATGTGGCCTCATTTAACCTATTTGATCTCACTCTCTGATGGAAATTCTGTTTGTATGTTTCAGAAGGAATTGAGAGAGCCTGGAACAACCCAATTCCATCAACAAGACGTTGGATGATGGCTGACATCCTGGCAGGAGACAAACCACCCCTGGCCTTGACACAGGGCCCAGATGAAACTTATGAGAAAGTGAGGAGACAAACAGAAGACCAATCACTGCAGCAAGTCTGATAACCCATGAAAGGTCAATGGAGACAGACACCAACAATACCAAACACAACCCAGGGCAAAGATCCAGAGGTACTTAAGATATCAACAATAAAGCAGACTTAAAACTCCCCCACCATGACTCAGGGAACTGAGCGGAAGAGGGAGCAGAAAGAATGTAAGAGCCATGGTGGGGGAGAATATCCAGAGACTGTGCCCCCCATTAGCAACAATACACAAAGGTGGAAGAAAACAAAAATGTCTACCTGTCGTGAAGTTCATAAGCCCCTCACCTATGGACAGATCCAGTATGAGCCCCTAGGAAGGACCCCAGTGGGTAGGGGACAGAGAGGAGGGAAATGGGGACGCCTTCACAAGATTTGCTCATACAATAATAAAGATATAAAAAGAAAATGGTTTAATACCTTCAGTTTATCATTTCTAAGTCTATGTGTACTGTTTTAGTGTCTCCTCTGTGACCAGCAGTAACAATAGCAGTGAAAAATTAAAAGGAACTCTTAACCCCATGTCTGATAATCTGGGAATGAGCTCTGTTTCATACATCAAGTCAGCATGAGAAAGCTTAGATTTATTTCTTCTTTTTAAAATCGGATTTTGTGGGCTGGAGAGATGACTCAGCGGTTAAGGCACTTGCCTCCAGTGCCTAAGGCCTCTGGTTCAATTCCCCAGGACCCAAATATGCCAGACCCACAAGGTGGTGGCTCTGATTCTCTCTCTCTCTCTCTCTCTCTCTCTCTCTCTCTCTCTCTCTCTTTCTCTCTCTCTCTCTCCTCTCTCTCTCTGCTTGAAAATGAATAAATAAAATATTTAAAAATAAATAAATAAAATCGGATTTTAATTTTCAACACATATATAAAGGTATAATACTTAGTAAAATGGATTAATAATTATATTCTGAACACAAAATGGAATAAGATATTTGGAAGTTCATTGTGAACTCTAAATTGGATTACACATGGAATGGGTAATTATAGACTAATTACTGATGTTTACAATCCTAAGAGGTGCATCATCATTAATTAAATTTTGAATAATTAAAACAAAATAATAGGAAGACACATGAATTAAGGTGCATGTTTTGGAATCCTTGAGCTCTCATAAGGGATACACAGCTCAGAATGTTCTGAGATTAATAAACTTTTTCTCTCACTCTCACTGTGTGATTATTGCCCATTATTTAGATATTAACCACAGATATACAAATACCATCAGGATTACCAGTAGTGTCTTAGTAATTTCTGAGAGAGTGAAATTATATACAATAAGTAAATTTTAACTAAATGGTTGGGGGGCTTAGTGGAGGTAAAATCAAACAGATATTTTGACTTCAAATATTCCATGATATAAAAACAATGAATGTGGAGGGTGGGGATATAGTTTAGCTGGTAAAGTGCTTGTATTGAAAACACAGGTACCTGAGCTCATTCACCAGTACCCACATACAAAAGGGAGTTTGAACAATATACACGATGTTCCCATTATTAAAAAAAATAAACATTTAAAAAGTGCTGGCTGTAGTTGTGTGAGGTTATAATCCCAGCACTGGAGAAATGCAGACAAAAAGATCTTTGGGGATTATTAAGATTATTTGGTGAATTTCAGAACAGTGAGACACTCCCAGCTCTCAAAATATATATTTGGTTCCTGAGGATGAAGTTTGAAGTTGTCCAATAGCACACATATCCCATGCATACACAAATGCAAAAGTAAAAAATGAATTATTATCTTTTTGGTAAACTGAGAAAACTCACCCATGGTGAAACAATGAGAGACAAAGTCACTCATATGCACGTAAGAGGTCATGAGGCAGAAAGAATAACAAAATTAAAGAGACAGATATTTTGTACAAAATTCTTTCAGCATGTTTAATTTCTTTTTGGTGACTCTGAAAAAGAACTTTAAAAAACCTCAATAGTTAATAGTTTTCCAGAAATTTAAAAAATGACATGGTAGACTGTATTCCACATTATATCGAGTCTACTTCAAAGAGGTAGGAGAATATAAATAAAAGCTGGCAAAAGCCAGCTAAACAAAATACAATTTATTTCATTTCACTAATTGTATCTCCATTTGCACTGTCAATGAACAAGCAGAAGACTATAAAAAGAAGGTGTAAAGATTAAGAAAACGTATGTCTTGGAAAAAGAGACTGAGCAAATTACCAAGTTCATAAGAGGCTGGTGTAGCATTTTCTGTATTTACAAAAGGTCTGAAACTAAAGACTATGCTGGTAAATCATAAACATTATAAATCCAGTTACAAAATCAAAAATATCTGTAGTAGTAGAAAATATATAAAGTGGAAATCTAAAATTAAACCTATGAGTATAAACAATTCAACCACGAGCCAGGTGTTGGATGCAAAACCAACTAAAATTGTAGCGACTTCAGTGTTATTTTAACTAGCAGGAATCTTTTCAGGAGGCTGGAGGCACAGTTTGCCATAGCCAAAAGCTCGAGCTTACCTCCCAAACTTAGAATAGAGCCTTGCTTAGTTGTGATTCTGGTATTTTAAGAAACTCGACAGCCCCATCTGCCATCCATATGAGAGAGAAGTCACTCCTTTCAAGATGTCACAGAATTCATTCCTATAACCCCAAAGTAACAGAAAAAGGAAATATCATTCCCTTGCAACTCCTTCCAAGAAAGGTTTAATGTGCAATAGTCTAGCACTCTTTCCAAGAAATAACCAATAATTTTCTTCTACATATCTATGCCTGTATATATATATATATATATATATATATATATATATATATATATATATATATATATATATATATATATATATATATATATATATATATATATATATATATATACACGCATACATATGTAGATCATGTCAATGTCCAATAAATATGAAGCATAAACAAGTCTGAAGAGCACAATGACTTTTACCTTGAAATTCCCTTGTAAATCTCTCACTCCTTCCTCTACATAGGGTATTTCAGTTAATCCTAGTTTAGTAACCATAATCAGTTAGCAGGTGAAAATTAATTAACTCATAGAAATGCAGATACCAGTCCAATTGACAACAACTGCAATTTACAGATCTTGGATTGAATCCCACTTTTTTTTTCTTTTCCTGCTCTTGACTACTCAGATGTGTGTTTCTGGAATCATATCACACCCTTCATTCTAATCTCCTCACTTCCCCTGTTAAGTGTAGCAAGGTTCCTCATTGTGCTGTAAGTGGCTTAGGGATGGGGTCTAGATTTCAATGGGCATAGATAAGGGAAAATGTTCTTTTCTTTTCAGGATCCTTTAAAGCATCCTATCATGGGCTTCAGCAGTGATACAAGCACAAACCCCCAAGGAGGGGCAGGTCTCTGCTTTGTCATGGGAAACCCACCAATACCTCTATATCTCTCCAAATATTGATAATATCACAGTTTCAATCCTACTTGCTTTTAAAGCAGATGCCTTCTTTGGAAATCCTGTCTTTTTAAATACCATGAACAATAAAGAAAAAAAATAAAAATAAAACAAAATGAGCTGAGCATGGTGGCACATGCCTTTAATCCCAGCATTTGGGAGGCAGAGTTAGGAGGATCGCTGTGAGTTCCAGGCCAGCCTAAGACTATATAGTGAATTCCAGGTCAGCCTTAACTAGAGTGAGACCATACTTTGAAAAACAAAACAAACAAACAAACAAAACAAAACAAACCCCTCCAAAAATAAATAAATAAAGCAAAAAAAAAATGCCATGCTGAAAAAACTCCACAGGAGTCATTAGACGACTAAGGTGGTTGGGGCACTTGAAAAAAAAAAATCAAGAAACTCTTCTCATGTGAAATAACCCAAACTTTCTTCCATGGATTCAAAAGCTTTTCAAGGAACATTTTCTGAGGAAAGATGATCCCATACGTTTCTTTATATATATATATTTTTATATGGAACTATTTAGTCAGGATCTGTCTGTGGACAAAACATGCTACATAACATGGGATGTTAGAGGCTGTTCTTCCCTAGTGTAGCCAAAAGAGTCTGTATGTTTTAGGGAAAAATAAAGGAGAAAGAGAAAGAGAAGAGCCATGGGTCAGGAGCCTAGAATTAACCTGAAGGCTGACAGAATTGCTGCCTTTATTACACAGTTGACTTGTAGCGGACTTAGGTGAAATAGACACAAGTATGATCAATAAATTCCAATCTCTTGCCCAATTGGATCAGTCTAGATTACTGTTACTGAATAAATAATAGCCTAGAGATAAATGATATTTAAATTCTGTACACACAGGATTCTTCCATTATTGTGAAGTCGTATAAAGAAGAAAGTCTCAGCAGAAACCAAGGATTTTCGACACAAGGACCCCTAAGCTCGCAACATGAAAGCAGCCTTAATACTCACACCACCATGACTCAGGGAAAGATTGTGAGAGCCGTGGTGGGGGAGACTGTCCAGAGGCATGGCACCCCTCAGTAACAACACACTTGGGCCAGGAGGACCGGGCTGAGTACTATGCTATCCATGGTCCCCTGCCACAAGGACTGATCCCCATGGAGGAGGATATCCAGCTGATTGGGGATAGGGAAGGGCAGTATTGGGGAATTGGGGATAACAACTCATTGTTTGCCCACTAAATAATGTAACTCATTATGGACAATAAATATATATTTAAAAAAAAGAAGAAAGTCTCAGGAAAATTCCAGCTACTCTTAATAAGCAGATCAGATTTCACTAGACATTCATGTATTGTCAAGCATTCATTGACTCATGAGGTATCAGAAAATGTATACTAGATATTCAAATCAGATATGCACTACCCCATCTTTTCCCTAAAATATTAATAAACAAAATATGTATATTATATATATACCCACATATATAAATATATATGATATGTAAATATATAATATGTATATTGTATATATATATACCCACATATATATAATATGTATATTATATATATATATGTATACCCACATATATAAATATAAATATGAATATATATATATATATATAAAAATGTGTGTAGGTAACTACAGATGCTGTGACATCTGTGTGTATATATAATTCATACTAGAAGATGGTAATAGAAACACACATACTAGCATAACCCACCTTCGGTATATCAAAGAAAAATGGGTAGTAAGACAAAGTTTTCTGGAGCAGATAAAACTTGAAAAATATGCAAAGCATCTGCAATTCCAAATCCTTCTATGTTCAGGCAATTGCTTAACTTGTTTGGCATTTTGTTTTCTCTTTTATTGTAGGATGTGGAGGGGAGCTGTGGCACTCGGTCATCTGGACCTGACAAGGCGATTGCACAAATGAACTTACTACACAGCCTGCGCTTGGTGGGACCAGTCGGCATTCTGTTATGGATAGGGGAATGTCCCTTCTCTTAAGAGTTAATGTTGATTAGTGAATTAATGATAGTTAAGGTTTGCTGGGATCAGGAGTCATTCTCCTCTGTGGGGTAACCACTCATAGAGATAAGATGAAGGAGGTACAGTAGAACTGGAGAGATAAGGGAGAATTTTGACTAAAATGGAAATATGTATTTATATGTAGTTACATTATACATAGATACATTATGTATATAATGAAGATGCCCAAAATCAAATTAAAAAGTAACTAAGTATCAATGGTCCCATCATTTCTTTCATAAATAAGGACTGCCAGAAAAGATAGCTCAGGTCCCTCTGAGACACTCAAAGTTGAGTTTGCTTGGCAATTTCTGAGTTTCTCTTGTGGAACCTGTGACTGGAGGCCAAGCCAGGATTCCGACTCACTTTGTCAACCAGGAGGAGGTACATACACCTCTGTGTACTTACTCTCCCCCTCTTCCCTCTCCTCTAATCTCACTTGTCTCTTTTTCAGCCTTTCATAATTTGTGACCTAATCCATGTCTATTCTTTTCTGTTTGACAGGATTTCTTGCCAGATTTTAAGAAATTGCAAAACCTGATTTTGATCTAGAGATAAAACAAGTAAATATGCACCTTCAGGAACATAAGTTAGCAGGATTCAGCCACCTTCTCTGTCTCTCTCTTTAGACTCACATTAAAGTTCTCTAAGTGGTTGACTTTCAGCTTTCTCTCCTTTTACACACTGTCCTCTACAGATTCAGGCTGCACTTCCAAGTTAAGTTATTAATAAAATTCAACTATGTTTCCATCATATTTCCTTCAGAAGTGTCCATGCTGCCCACTGTGTAAAAAGCAAAGGGTCACCTCCTCTAAGGAGCCCAGTTCAGGGATTTTCATGTAAGTAATTCGTCTGGCCACTCCAGTGTAGAGGCTCAACTTCCCTCTCCTTTTCTATCTCTGTTTCCTACCTAGAAAACTCTCCTGTCTTTCCTCAGTGTTTTCAGTAAACCTAGCCTCAATCCCAGAGTTCCACAATAATCTCCATGTACCTAAATAACATTGCAAAAAAAGACTCAGCCAACATGCATGTAAAACATCATAAATCTGTGCTCATTCCTGACTCTTATCAGGGGAAATGAAATCTGTTTTCTGAAGCCGGGTGTCAGGTGTTGCACACCTTTAATCCCAGCACTTGGGAGGCAGAGGTAGGAGGATCACCATGAGTTCAAGGCCACCCTGAGACTACAGAGTGAATTCCAGGTCTGCCTGGGCTAGAGTGAGACCCTACCTCGGAAAACCAATAAATAAATAAATAAATAAATAAATAAATAAATAAATAAATAAATAAATAAAAGAAATATGTTCTCTGAGTTTTACTTATAAGCCAGAGTTCCACAGTAATCTCCATATACCTAAATAACATTGCAAAAAAAGACTCAGCCAACATGCATGTAAACATAATAAATTTGCTCAAGTTCCTGACTCTTATCAGGGGAAATGAAATCTATTTTCTGTGTTTTACTTATAAGCCAGCTGTATGTTCCACTGGCAATTCTATTCATCCTATTCTACCTAGTGACATAATTATTTAATATATAGCTTTTCCCCTCTAACAGTATTAGAAGCATACTTATCCGATTGCAAACATAACTAAATGCTTTAATTGGATTTTTTATTTCTTTCTCCCAACAGAGAAGCAGTGAGTTAGGTCATTTTTTAAAGAAGAAATAACTTAAAAGTAATTATCTTACAAGCAATGTCTTGCAAAGGGCGCATTTATAGAATTTGAAAGCCTTTAAACCCAAGCTTATCAGCACCAGAGCTCACGCCCATTCCTCCCCCATGGTTCTATATCCCCCAGAGATTGTAAACTCACTTCAAAGAGTTGAGCTTGGAAGAATTCTAGATTTAGCCAATTCTTGTTGTTATTGGGTCTAATCTGTGCTCACTGATGATCTGAGTAAAAAGACCAAATAAATTATTATTATTATTATTATTATTATTATATAATAAAATATATTTTTAATATATTATTGTTATTGTTATTTTTATTTTTATTATTATTATTATTATTTTGGTTTTTCAAGGTAGGGTCTCGCTGTAGCCCAGGCTGACCTGAAATTCACTATGTCTCAGAGTGGCCTCGAACTCATGGCAATCCTCCTACCTCTGCCTCCCAAGTGCTGGGATTAAAGGCGTGTGCCACCACGCCTGACCCAAATAAATTATTTCTAGATTCTCAAGGATCATAATAGTTGAGACAAGTGATTAAACAGTAGCCTCTCATTTAACAACAAAACAAAACCAAAGACATTGTGTTCCTCTTTAGTGGCATTGACACCTGTGAATTAGACATCTTGATTTTTAATATCTTAGGTAAAGATTACAACCTAATGGCTGCATTTAATTACTCAATAAATGTTAGTGGTAGTTACGTGGTTGTTTTTCTATTCATCTCTGTTATCATTATTGTTCTAGTTGCAACAGGGGGTTGGATTTCCTCTCGACAGGAGAGAACAGTGAGTCCTGAGCAGTTGAATGATGGGAACTATAGCCAGCAGCTTCAGACTTCAGTCTGGATCTCAGACCAACAGCAGGAATATGACCTCCAGAACAAAGCCTGTTCCTTCAACAAAAAAGGAGAAATGAAATCCATTCATTACTGGCCAGTGGCATTATGAGTAGAATTCAGAAACTCAATTTCTGTGATCGTCTTTATTCATTTATTTAAAGCAGAAGTTCTGATGGGGAAAAAAAACACCTGAATGTGATTTATGTGCCTAACTAGGACCAGAAAATTCAAAATGTTATGTAACTTCACTTTTTAAATAGCATTTTCTTCTACCTCAGAATCAGTAGCTTACGGAAAAGAACCAACCTTTGTTTGGAAGTTCCTCGATTTTGTTATTTCATGGCAAATTTTAAAATGCTAAAAGATAAAATCTTTGATTCTGGCTGGAAAGATGAATCCAGATTCATAGAGAATACGGGAATCTCAACTTCAAAAGATATATACTGCCAAGTCTTTCACAATTTATGCTCCAACATTCTTTCTGAAATAAAAGAATTCCATAGACTATATGGGCAGCAGGGAAAAAATTAAATTTAACAGCTTCCCGTCATAGGCAAGTCTTACTCTGGAGACGACTGTAATTATCTTAACTATAACATGGAGTTAATTGTCAATATCTTCCCTGCTGCCAGCTTCCTTCCAGCTCAAGCCCCACACAGGCATTTGCCTTCTGCAGAGATGGAGAAACGTGACAAGCTCCTGCTGGAGCAATGACCCAAGGGGTTCATATTCCAGCCAATGTCTCCATTTTCTGTACCACAGTACACAGATGACAAATAGTCTCTGATTTGGGGGTCTGTCATTGTGTGTCATAGAAACCACAGGGAATTTTTCCTGTCATCTCTAAAGGGTCACATTGCATCAGGAGCCATATATCTGGGAGTAGCATCATGGCCTCAGCTTGGGAAGGACTTTGTGAGCAATCCTACTTCAACTATCACCCTCTGAGATTGTCATTCTTTCTTTCTGATCTATTGAGTTTAACTGGGAAAGCGAACTCATACCTGGGCTTCTCTGAAAACACTATGTCTTTAGGTTTTAATTGTTCATGTTCAAAAACTGCGGCTATTATTATTTCAGTCTATTTTACATCTTCCTTGTGCTGAGAATAATTTCTTCCTTTATTTTCAAAATATTACTTATTTTACTTATTTATTTGGAAGCAGAGAGAGAGGGAGGGAGAGAGAGAGGTTATATTATTTATGTGAGGATTTTATGGTTTTTGAACCAATTTTGGTTTAGCTTCATGTTTAAGTCATCCCCTTCCCCCATTCCTTGCCCCTCTTTCACAACCTCACTTCTGTCTACTGGTTTGTGAAGAGTTTTCTGTTAATCTGATTAGGAATAGAATATGAAGGAGAATATGTGGCATTTGACTCTCTCTTCTTTTGAAAGTTCGCTTAGTAGGATCTGCTCCAAGTCAGACCATTTTTCTGTAAATTTCGATATGTCATTTTTCCTTTCAGCTTAGTAAATTTCCTTCATGTAAATGTACCACAGATTTGTTATCCATTCCTCCTTGGATGGGCATTTGGATTGATTCCAATTCTTGGCTATTATTAATTGAGCTGCTATAAACTTCAGAAAGGAAGAAATTAAAGTATCCCTCTTTGCTGATTGACATGATCCTATATATATCAGACCCAAAGAATAGCATCAGTAAACTCTTGAAGGTGATAAATGCCTTCATCAAAGTGGCAGGATACAAAATTAACACACAAAAATAAGTAGACTTTCTATATGCATAAGACAAACATACAGAAAAAGACTTCAGAGAGACTGTCCAGTTTTCTGTAGTCTAAAAACAAATCAATTTTTTTGGAATATCACTAACCAAAGTTGTAAAAGACTGATATGATAATATTGAAACACTCAAGAAGGAGGATGTGAAAAGATGGAAAGATATTCCGTGCTCATGGATAGGGAGAATTAATATACTAAAAATGGCAATCCTGACAAAAGCGATTTACAGATTCAATGCCATGCCAATAAAAATCTCAACCTCTTTCTTCACAGACATAGAAAAACTAATCTCAAAATTTATTTGGAAGGGCAAAAGACCTTGGATAGCTAAAAGTATTCTAAGAAAAAAAACACTCAGGAGGTATCACCATGATACTGGCATAAAAACAGTGGAATAGAATGGAAGATCCTGCTCTTAAGTAAAACTTGGTCTTTGACAAGGGTGCCAACAATGTATGCTGGGCTGAAGATAGCATCTTCAACAAATGGTGCTGGACAAATTGGATAAACCCGCGTAAAAAAATGAAAATAGACCCACTCCTTTCACCATGCACAAAAATTAACTCCAAATAGATCAGGGTCCTGAAACCATGAACACCCTGGAAGAAAAATAATGGGAGGAACCCTACATGAGACAGGAGTAGGGAAAAAATTCCTGACCAAATCTCCAGTAGCCCAGGAAGTGCAACAATCACTTAACCAATTGGACTTGATCAGGCTTAAAAGACAAAAATCCCATACTCGGAGCCAATAGACCCTCATCAAACTGGGTGATGATTTTTGCCAAACATAACTCAGACAAAAGCCTAATTTCCAGAACCTACAGAGAACTCAAAAAATAAATAATAAAAACTCAAACTGCCCCCTCACAAAATGGTGCAGTGATCTCAACAGAGAATTCACAGAGGAGGAAATAAAAATGGCCTTTACTCACTTGAGAAAGTGTTCAGTATTCTTAAGTGTCAGGGAAATGCAAATCAAAACCCTAATGAGATTCCACCTTACTCCAGTCAGAATGGCATGGTTTGCCCACTAAATAATGTAACTCATTATGGACAATAAATATATATTAAAAAATTTAAAAAAAAAGAAAACCAACATCAATAGTTGCAGGCAATATTGCGGGGGGGGGGGGGAGGAACCCTCATTCACTTCTGGTGTGATTGCTAGCTTCTTCAACTGCTATGGAAAGCGCTGGAGACCCTTGAACAGAATGGACATAGAGCTGCCAATGGACCCGGCTATCCCTCTACTAGGCATCTACCCACGAGATGTCACATCTCAGCACAGAGACATTTGTGTTCCTTTATACTGTTTATAGAATTGTGTTTTCATTTTCTTATGTTATAACCTAGGGCGCAAGAGTCATCTCCTTCTATTATCACAATTCATATTTTAATGCCTCTTAGTTAAACAAAACATCAGTGTGTGCAGAAATTGACTCCATAAAAAAAGTTGTTCAACTGATAGAGGCCCATTTGTAATTTCACTAAATTAATGATGCAGTTTACAGCAAATAAATGAAGGAAATGACAAAGTCTAGACTTCCAGTGAGTAGAAGATATCTTCTCTAATTCAGCAAGGAAGAGAATTTTGGTCTCAGATACTGATACGGATTAATCATATTCCATTGAAAAATGAAGAACTTCATAATTTCAAACACTCAACAATAAAATATCTCCAATTGATTGTATATTCCATGTATGGTACAGATGGTATTGGATGTTTAAGTACAAGCAAACTAATTTATTTTCCTCTCTCTTTCATAAATTTCATTTGAAAGAAATCTTTGCATATTGCAAGTTAGCTAAAATATAACTATCAACCCTCCCACTTCCCCTAATCTCTTTAATGTGAAGATCATGGGGTGATTTTTGCTTGGTGCAATGTTTGTGATAGATTGTGTGGTATTGGGTTCAGTATTTCATTCGCAGGTAAGTAATACTCTCTTTGCTCCTTTCCTCTCTCTTTCTTCAATGTAAATTTGATCTCTCTAGCTTCACCAGTTCTCTGGAATAACGACATTGTCCTAACAATAAAAAGGAAATTCTGTAAAGCAACTAGAAGAACGGTTTCTGGGTTCCTGACACCAAGAAGGAACCAAAAATCATCACTGAAGGTGATCTTTTTTTTCTGGTCTTTGTCTCTCACAGATAAGCCTGATTGTAAATGTTAGGACTAGCTCATACAATCATTAAAATCATAATAGATATTACCAGTAGTATCCCCATTTTACAGAGGAGAAAAAGATCATAGAGAATATCTGATGTGTGTGTGTATAGTTAATTTTTTTTGAACAGGGATTAAAGTCCCAGCAATCCTCCCTGGGACCTCTTAGCATTTGTCCTACATAAGAAATAGGCATGGGGATTCAACTTAATTTGCATGATAAAAGCTGTGAGCATCCAGTATACTAGTAAATATTAAATGACAGGTACAATTCTTCATGATTTTAATGGAACGCAACAAAACCTTGTCTGTTTATCTTATCATCTAGACAACACAGTGAAAAATTAAGCCTTGATGAGCAAAAGGACTTAGATTTTAATATTGCATAAAATGCTAGGGTTAGTCTTCGGAATATAATAAGAGCAAGAAATGCTTTCATCAGTGTAATTTAAATATTATTATTAGTAAAAGGCCCTAGGAAAAATACACCATTATTAGTCATAGATGCTTAGGATTCCCTTATTCTGGAAAGTTCTTAATAAGTTGGCTTGCTTTTTAGAGCATAAAATTGCTAATGAGATGATTGATAGCTGAATGAAAACATTTGGTCAGACTGCTAAGCCGTTTGATAGTAGTTCCAAGAGGTGAGATGCTGTTTTCTGGATGAAAAATAAATTATTTGTCTCAAATACACCCTCTATTTGTTTGCAATTACTGCTCTTGCATTATGTTCATTCTCTAACTAAATTGTGTCCAGTCCACTCTGTTTTCAAGACATAATCAGAGTCTAGTTTCAATTTTACTTGGCCCATAAAGCCTGTCCTGACTGACCTGGCCTGACATTATCTTGGTCGATAGTCTGCAATTTTCTCTATTCATATGTAATTTGAGATATTTATGAATGAGCGTTTACCATGTCTTGTCAAATGCATAGAATGCTGGAATGTTGATTATATGTACGTACACACAAAATATATTTCTATTGTGCTTTTGTATAAACCAAGGGATAGTTGGTTTTCAGAAATTCACCTCTTGAGCAAGTAGTGGCCTCATCTGGCAAAAGGGGCCATGAATAGAAGGGGAGAGAGTCTAAGCCTGTGAAAAATTGATCAGTCTGGCAACTCCTGGTCCCAGTCACTGGCTCCTTCCCTCGCTGAGTTTTTGACCAAAGTGAACCATGAGGTCCCCAAAACAAGACAGGATTCTGTCAAAGATCTTGAATGCCCACCCCAGGATCCTGTTACTGAAGAAACCACAGAAAGCCATCTATCAGCATCAAGAGACCCTTTGCGGTCCAGATGGTAATCAGCCCCCAGATGGTAGTTAGTGAAGAGCTGGAAGGCACTGCATAAGCTGCCAGGGGAAGCTGGTCAATGACAGCTGGAATAAACAGAGACCACTGACACAAAACACAGTTTGCCACCATGAGTAGGCTGAACACACTGCATGCTGGGAGAGAACAGCAAACTAAGAAAGGAACACTTGTGCAATGGAGGTGCCAAAGCCTGGGGGAGGAAATCAACAGCTTGTAATTTGAACAAGTAATCCACTCAGTGATGGGGAGCCCTTAACTGGAACTGGGGACTCAGGGCTAAATTCACCGGGAACCAAAATCTTGGGACCCTAAAGAGAAATTCACTTTACAAGTGATTTACAAAGAGGCTACTGACAATAGAATCCAGCCAATTCATAAATGTGTATCTCAGGTAATCTATACTGATCTCACTCTCTGATGGAGATTCTGTTTGTATTTTTCAGAAGGCAGCAAGAGAGCTGTGGCCTTTCCAACCCCACCAACAAGCCACAAACCTATAGCTGACATCCTGGCAAGAGATGAGCCACCCCAGACCTACCACAGAGGATCCACATGGAACCCCACAGAGAGTGGTGGGATAAGCAAGAGACCCATAACCACAGCCAATCAGTCAAGCCAGGATGAGCCAGCAAGACAGAGAGCAACAATTCCAACACAACCTCAAGCAGAAGTACAGAGACCCCCTAAGACCTCAACAGCAAAGCAGCCTTAATAATCACCCACCATGACTCAGGGAACTGAGCAGAAGGGGGCGGAAAGATTGTAAGAGCCATGGTGGAGGAGAATATCCAGAGACTTGGCCCCCCCCCTCAGTAACATACAAAGGGCAGGGGGAACCGGGTTGACTCCTAGGCTATCCATAACCCCCTATGCCATGGACTGACCCAGGTTGCCCATGGAGGAGGAGGATACCCAGCTGATAGGGGACAGGGAGGAGGAAAATCTGGGAACTAGAGACAACAAGACATTATTTGCTCATTCAGTGTATCAAACTATGGATAATAAAGAAATATGTATTAAAAAACAGTGTAAAGGAATTTAGGTATAACCAGTCAGAAGATACCAGTTTATATCCAAATAGTATGTGTATAAAGTAGAAATTTTGGACGATATCACTAAAAAGTTTTTTTTTAAAGTAAAAACCAGCAGGTCAACCAAGGTCTTTTTACTTCAAGCAATCAGCTCTACTGCTTGCTTATAAGAACACTTTGCAGAAGTTTCTCTTTGTCCCTTGAGATGAAACCAAATCTATCTGTGCTTGGTTCTGAAAAATGGATGAAGTGATATCTTGATGGATAATTCTTTAAGTTACAATGTGTATGCATTTATGGTTTAACAAAGATAGAAAAAAATCTAGCATGCTCACTGTATTTTCATATTTTTTTGAAAGGCCATATTGGCTGCTTTAATAAATGTCATATTTGAAATGAATTTATCTATACGTAATTTTACATTAGATATGGTGTGTGTGTGTTACATCCATGCTCTGTGGATGACGATGTCTTTTAAAATGTCTGAATGGGGCTGGAGAGATTGCTCATTGGTTAAGGCACTTGCCTCCAGTGCCTAAGGTCCCAGGTTCAATTCCCCAGTACCCACATATGCCAGACCCACAAGGTGGTGGTCCTGGTGCGCTCTCTCTCTCTCTCTCTCTCTCTCTCTCTCTCTCTATCTATCTCTCTGCTTGAAAATGAATAAATAAAATATTTAAAAAATATAAAATGTCTGAATGGTACCCTGATCATAGAGGAAGTCATAACTTTTTTCTTTGATTTTTAACTTTCATTTTAAAATCCTACAAATTAACAGATTTTTTAACCTCATTGCCATAACAGTAGCATTACACACAAATTATATTTAGAGTCATAATTACATCATAATCAAATATAGATTTGATACTGAAATTTTTTGAAATACACGTTCTGGGTCCAGCTAATGTCTTATTAAGCTGTATGCCAATGCTATTTGGCATAAACATCAACTTAAAATATATATTTGAGGTTTGGAGAGATTGCTCAGCAGATAAGGCACTTGCCTCTGGTGCCTAAGGCCCTGGGTTCAATTCCCCAGGACCCACATAAGCCAGACCCACAAGGTGGTGGCCCTGGTGTTCTCTCTCTCTCTCTCTCTCTCTCTCTCTCTCTCTCTCTGCTTGAAAAATAAAATATTAAAATATATATCTATATATATTTGAGTCTAAAGAAAATGATGAATAGTCACTTGGGGAAATCAGATGTATTTGTATAACAAAAGTAATGACTTTCCAATTTACCCAGTGTCTGTATCTGGAGTTCATTCATAAGCTTACAGCAAGATATCATGTTTTTGCATGCTAAGTAACAAAAAAATGGATGTGATCATAAATGATTAGCCTACAAAATACTATCTGTTTATATTCTTTTTGAACAAACAATAAAGTTCAGGCTTCAAGCTTATTTTCCTTCCCAATAAACTCATTATTCAAAATGTGATCAGTGCACCTTTCTTTCTGTCTTACTCATATATATACTGTTAAATGGATCACATACTTAGAAGAAAAACACATCAGAAGTGATTAGTAAAATAAATTGAAGTTCCAAACAGCAAAATCACTAAAAATACAATCAATAATATCTTCAGGAATCAAGGAACTCATTCTAGTTGAAAACAAGTGTCTCATAAAATCATGTATTCACTTTGATATTTGTTATTCTAGAAATGAATGTCCCTGCACCATTGTTGGACAAAAATTCAGATTCATGTACAGAAATGCCAGAGAAGACAAAAATAGATAATAATGATTGCTGCCTTTCAAGGAATTTACAATAAATGTTGTATTTGTATGAAACATTATTTTTTAAAACTGGATGTAAAATGCTAAGAAGAAATGGGAGCAAAATAGACAATACACATAATTTTTTTTGCTTTGTTTTAGTTTGGTTTTTGACATGTGGCCTCATGTAGCCCAGGCTGACCTCAAAGAACCTATGTATCCAAGGATGACATTTTACTTGTGATTTTTCCTTCTTCTGCCTTGTAAGAACTGGGATTACAAGTTTGGGTCACCATGTCTAAATTGGGTAGTTTTTTTCAATGTTGTTTTAGAGAAGGAAAAAAAAAGGAAACAGAGCAAATGATACTTAAGTTTGGACTTGGAATTGTGAGTATTGGTCACACCAGCTCAATGATGTTTTCTGATGAGCTCTTATGCACTTTTTCACTGAGTAGTTGAGTACTTAAACCTGAATGTAGAAAAAATTGATTTTGAGAAAAACACACTTTAGTTCAAATGGTTATTTTTTGCTTACTTCGACTATACAACACACACAAAAATATGTTTTTACCCCATTTCAAAGAAGAAATCTAAAAGTTAAGTGAAGTGTAGGAAAAGGAATTATTTTTAAAAGACTATAAGCAATGCTACCCAGAATCAAATTTTTTCTTCTACTGAGTACAGAAGACTTTAGGAGATATCTATCAAAAGTTAATGTGTAAGTTCTCTTTCCTGTGAACTCATCTGCTGGTTAAAGTACCAGAAGCCAAGTGTTACAGCCTCAGGGATTTGGTCAGATTTAAGTACACTATTAAAAAAAACAACTTATATAAACATTCTAATAAACCCTATATTAAAAACAAAGATTAATTGTTCAAATTTCACTTTTGTATTATATTGTATTTCATAATTAACATTCCCCTGAGGTTACTTACAACTTTCTTCTGCATACTAAATACAGTAAAATATTAGCTTCCTTGAAAAAATTTCAGTTCCATATCCTGCAATTTGTCAGTGGTTGAAAATGGTCATGTTGTAAATATTTGTTCCTGGAAAACCAACAAATGCTATGAAACAAGGCTGTGTATATATAATATAGTATATATACATATATATATATAGTTTTTATTAAAAGTAGTAGATAAATGTTAATAATGAAGATTAAACTTAAAAGTGGGCCAAGTCTCTAGCAGCTAAGTTATGAATTGCACAAGTGAGGACCATCTTATTGGTATTCAAGAACTATTATTCAATTCAGCAAAGAAATTGACTGCATAATTTAAGAAGGAAAAGAGTTACCACAAATGTCTTTATTGTTTCACTTTTATTGTACCTGTTATAGCAAATGAAAAGATCATTCAGCATTAATGTTGACAGTCATTTATGTGCATCATGTGTAGCAACTCGCTTTTCCAAATCTGAACATTTATTTGCCTTCGTCTGATTTTGCCTCATCACTGTTGAACTGCAAACCATAGAGTCTGTTATGGATGGTAATGCTTGGCACAATGAACAAAAACATTCTTTAAGAATCAGAAGACTTCCTGGGAAATATAGTATGGAGGATCCATTGTATATTTCATTGTTTTGGTGAATGTTGTCCTATATGACATTTATATCACTGCAATTAATTGCCGACTAGCACAGGTGCATCAATGGAATCTTTATCGATGTCTGTCATGCAACATCCCCAGTAACACATCTGTCAATGTCCAAGTTAAAGGATGCTCCCCACCCCCATGGGTCACATGACTTTTACTCTTCAAAGCTTAATTGAGTTGCACTTTATTAATAAGACTTCCCGTGATAATTAGAACTATCTTTATAAGGCCTTTTATCTAAGGTGGTTATGGCATGAACTATCTTGGTTTGACTATGATTCTCAGTTATGTGATCAAAGGGTAGTCTACATCAGGATTGTCCATTTTTGGACATTGAAACACGCCTTATCATCTATCTACAAAAGTGCTGAGCCACATTCATAGCTATCCTCAATGGGTGTGAATGCATTTTGACCATGTGATGACCATGGGTAGTTGGCTGACGTTAGCTACAAAATATTGCCTTCAACTAAATCAGTTGTCTTCATTTCTATTTAATCATTAAAAAGTTTATGAGCAAAAGTAGGTTCCTTAAAAATTATGGAATTCTGTTGTAGAGCTTTAACAGAGATCAGCATGGAGTTTCCAGCTTAGGTTTCTGACCAACAAATTTTAAACTTGCCAACACTGACAATAATGTTGGGAAATTCCTTAATATACCTGTGTGTTTCTTATAAATTTATGAATATACATATATATATAAATATAAATTCATCCAGTAGAAAATGATATCAATTATATATTTGATATTCTATTATATATGTGATGTATATCAAACATGGGAATATACGACATAAATTATATATTGCTATCTGCATACAAAGAACTAATATAATACATATTTTATAAATTGATATCTTAATATTGGAGGAAGAGAAGTTCCAGGAAGTCTCCCCTTCAATCTCACAGATACCAAAATTGGCAAATGTTCAAATCCTTTCCAAAAATAGCACGTTATTTTCATCTAACCATTGCCACCTCTCCTATATACTTTACATAATATTTAACTTATATTGAACATTTAATGTAATGTAAATATTGTGTAAGTGTTATTTTGCATTGTTTAGGAAATAATGAAAAAGAAAATCCTATACGTGTTTAGAAGTATATATCTTGAACGCACATTGATTTGAGGAATTCATGAATGTAGAATGCATGGATACGGAAGGAAGGCATGTTTGTGTGTATGTATGTGTGTGGGTTCAATAGGCTATATATATTATTTATAATAAATATTTAGAGAGATCTTAAAATGCACGAGTGAACACAGATCCAACAGGACAACCCTGACTGATATCCTCCATCTTAAAAACTCTGTTTCTCTCTTTATTCTCTGTTTTGAATTATATAATCTTTACATTAGGTTATAACTTTACTGATCCATTTGCTTATTATTCATTAATATTTATCTATTACAAATATCAAGAGAACAGATACTTGTGTTTGCTTTGCTCACTGATATGTCTGTCAAAACAAACATAAGCCGAAATTCATTGTAGATACTGCATAAGTCTCATTTGAGTGTTTAAGTGGTGTATGACCTGAAAATATCATTGTCAAGAGAAAAATATATTTATTTATATGATTAAAACAACATGACCACATTTATCTGAATATCATGTAATATGAATATATAATGCAATTGACAGATAGAATACTATATAACAGAAGAGTCATAGTCTTATCATTTGGTATATACATAATTTCATATAATGCAAATTGTTAAATGTAAATTCTAAGATAATTCTGTTTTCCAATAAGCATATGTATTGACAGAGTTCTGTAAACCACCACAACAGTGAGCTCACAATTGGTAAATTTAGTGGACTGAAACTCATATAGGTCTTTTCTTCCTCCATGGCCCATCTTCTTGAATATTCTGGAAATAAAAACTTTTTATAGAAATGAGACATTTACCTGGGCTCATAGTTGGAGGACATAGTACATTGAGGCAGCTGGTCACATTCCCTCCACATTCATGAAGAAACTGTACGAATGCCAGTTCTCAGCTCTCTGTGCTTCATTAAGTCAAGGACCCTAGCACACAGGATGGGGCTGGTCATGTTTAGAATGAATTTTCCCAAGCTAGAAAGGAACAGCTTGATTTTGCTGAATTTTTCAGTTCTTCATATTACCCTGCCTGGCTACAAACACTAACAAAGCTTCCCTTGACCAAGTTACGCTGTCAAGATAACCAGGTTTGGACTTCACAAACCTGTCTCCATGCTTATTCATCTGTGAATTCTTCTTGTTTTCATCCTATGTAAGAAAGACTGGAATTTTATGTTAGAAATACTTTTCTTTTTCCCGTTCATATTCTTCCACTCTTACAGTGTTAAAGCTATGCTTGGAACTAATTAAGACTGAACTATACATCTTCCTAGCAGCTGGGCATGTCTCCCAGAGGACGCTTCATATTTCCTGGGCTTTGTCAGTACAATCTGTCATAGTGTATGCCTCTTATTGAATCTGCTATAAACCATAGTGAAATAATAAGCAGGCACTCATTGATCATAGTTCCTCTAGTCTGTACTGAAGTAGAACATGTCATTTTTGAAAGTCTGCTTCCTAAACTTTCAGGAGTTTATAACTAGAGAACAGATAGATGATTAGAAAGATGATATAGATATAGATATAGAGATATATATAGATATAGATGTGGATATAGATATATAGATATAGATATAGATGATGATATAGATATAGATGATGATATAGATAGATATAGATATAGATATAGATATAGATATAGATATAGATATAGATATAGATATA
>PVHP010017119.1:0-34870 GCA_004024765.1 Zapus hudsonius
GGAGGAGGATATCCAGCTGATTGGGGATGGGGAAGAGGGGCATTGGGGAACTGGGGATAACAACTCATTGTTTGCCCATTAAATAATGTAACTCATTATGAACAATAAATTTTTTTTAAAAAAAGAGAATACTTCTAGTGGTATAAATGAGATAATAAGGCCATGGAACACCTTGAACTTAAAAATGCACTATATTTATTCTACTCTTATACTATATTGTCATTCCTTGTAAAATTGCACCCCATGTATATAACTCATTTAGCGTCACTTAATACTCTGCAATTATTAACTTGGTTACTTAGAATTTCCATAGTTTCCACCTACTTGCATTATGTCACTTATTAATCAATTATTTCTAAGTTGAGCTTTCCTGGACATAAGATAAATGAAAGGATATATTTAAGCTTTCCTCATAAACTAAGTTCAATAATGGAATATTGTCAGGTTATACTAGATGGCACTGTCATTTATTTATTGGTTTAATTTTTTAATCATGGATGGTTATATTCTTTTTAACATATAAAAACAATTAAATTGAAGTACATAAAAACAATTATTGGAACTTACAAGTGTGAGTTCATTTATTTAATATCAAATGTGGTTTTCATTGAGTTATGTTCATTGACAGTAGCTTAAGTAATTATAATCATCAATGACATTTTAAAAGTTATTTATATACATTTATGAAGTCTAAGAAAACAGACATAAATGGCTGAGACATAAAATGGTGTTTAAAAGAGTGAATTGAAACCTTAGGAGGAACTCAAGGTCCCTGCATTGTCCTACAGGAGGTGAGCATGAGGAGGAACCCAAGGTCCCTGCAGGAAGTATGGGCTGAAAATGAATGAATCACTTTCTTTACCTATATGCTAGAAACTACCATGAGAATGCACCCCCTGACACTTATCTGTGGGAATTGTGAACTTGTCTATAAACACATTCTGTGATTGCAAATATACTGATAAATAAATCCTATCCCTGCTCTCAATAAGCACAAGTAATGTGCCGTTCTCTTTTCATGAGGTGTTCTTGGTAAGAAAAACTTGGTTCACATAACACGTGAACATGTGATTCCCAAGCTTACCTGGTGTCCTTAGTCTTCTTTTGTGTTCTAAAAGTATATTACTAAGTTTTGTGTCTTCCACACAGTTCACATCCATGGTCATGACGTATTATTTCAAACTTTATAAACCCTTTTTTCTTTATGTCCTTCATCTTTGTGATACTAACATCTCTTCTATTGTTACAGTTGTAACAAACCAGACAGTCCTTTGGCCCAACGATGAGTTTTTTAAAAAAATATTTTTATTCACTTGCATGCATGTTTGTGTGTATGGGGGGATGCCAGGGTCTCTTGCCACTGCAAAGGAAAACACCCATGCCCTACTTTTTTCTGCCTTTATGTAGGTGCCAGAGAAGCCAACCTGGTTGGTAAGCACTAGCCTTTAACCTCTGAGCTGTCTCCCAGCGCCCACATTCTTTATTATCATTATATTTGGTTTGGTCTTAAGACAGTCTTGTCCTGTAGCCCCAAGCTTGCTTATACTTGGAATCCCTCTCCCTCCTAGTTCTGGATGACAGGTATGAGCCACTATGCCAGGCTCTAAATTCTGCAGTTTGAGTCACACAGTACTTACAAAAAAAAAGTGTACTTTTTTTATTTGCTAAGGATGGAGACCAAGGCATCACACATGCTAGTCAAACACCACCACCTGACATACTTCTGCAACCCACAGTAGCCTTTTTAAAATGACATTTCACAAGCAGTTGTAGATTTCTTGTTTCTCGTTAATGCACAGAAAATCTGTCAAATGGAGCAGGGGTTGGGGGTGGAGGCTGCAGCTGCTCCAGCCTGCCTGGGGTTGCACAAAGCAGTGGAGTTCATAGCCCAGCTCCTCCACATTCTAGCTCAAGGACCTCAGCAATGCTTGTTGCTGAGAGCCAGAGGCTAGGAGAGAGTGCCAGGCTAGAACCAACCAATGAGGGGCTGGGGGTGTGGCTCAGGGGTCGAGGGCTTGGACTAATAAGTGCAAAGTTTTGGGTTCTAGTCTAAGCACCAAAAACAAAAAAAATTAAGTTCGGAGGTAGGAGGATCACCATGAGTTTGAGGCCACCCAGGTCAGTCTGGGTTCGAGCAAGACCCTACTTTGAAAAACAATTAATGTTTTCAAATTGCAGGGCAGCTGTAACCATGCCTGGCCCAGAGCTAGGAGATATAAGCATGTGTTGAGTAAAGGAAAACTTGAGTCAACTTCATTACTGCTTTCTCTATCTGGAATACTTATTTCTGCTGTGGGTTTGCAGCTCTCCCTTCACAGCCAAGTCTCCTTTTGCTCCGTGGTGGAGTATCTGCGCTCAGAGTATGTCCTTAAGATTCCCTGAATTTCACTGGTATCTCTTGTAATGGTGCTACTACTGTCATCTCTAATTTTATTTATTTGTCTCTTTTCTCTCTCTCGGTCGGATTTGCTAAGGGTTTATCAATCTTATTTATTCTTTCAAAGAACCAACTCCATTTTATTGATTCTTTGTATTGATTTTTGATTTCTATTTCATTAAATTCTGCCCTAATTGTTATGATTTCTTTCCATCTACTGATTTTTAATTTGCCTTGTTCTTCTTTTTCCAAGGCCCTATGTTGTTTACTTGTTTCTTAATATAGGTACTTCCCTCTAAGGACTGTCTTCATTTTGTCTCATCAGTTTTGGTATGTTGTGTTTTCATTACCATTTGAGTCTATGAATTTTAAAAATTATTTTATTTATTTATTTGAGAGAGAATTGTGCATGCGAGAGAGAAAGAGAGAGAGACAGAGAGGCAGACAGAGAGAGAGAAGCAGACAGAGTGAGAGAATGGGTGCACCAGGGCCTCCAGCCACCGCAGATAAATTTCAGACACAAGCACCCATGTACCCTCTTGTGCATCTGGCTTTATATGGGCACTTGATATGAGAGTCAAACTCTGGTCCTTCTGCATTGCAGGCAAATGCCTTAACCACTAAGCAATCTCTTCAACCCTGAATTTTTTTTATTTCCACCTTAATTTCTTAAATGACCCATTATCATTAGGTAGTTTACTACTTAATTTCCATGAGTTTGTATATGTTCTATAATTTTTCTTGCTATTGATTTGTAGCTCAATCCCATTGTGATTAGAGGGAGTCCAGACAATTATTTCAATTGTTAGAGTAAAATTAGAGTTAGAATAAAAACAGAAAATCTCAAGGCAAGAGGGAGCTAATTATTAGTAGAAGAAAATAGAAAAAGAAAATATCTACTCCAGAATGGTATGTTGGTATGCGTCTCTCCCACCTCACCTGTAATCTTGCCTCTGTTTCCTATAATCTTGTATCTGTGGTTAAGCATGGAAAATACCGAAAATGCCCTGACCGATGAGTTTCACAGGTATGGAAAGAATGTGCAGATGCTCTGGTTAATGGAAAAACCCTGTAAAAATTCCCCAAATTGTGATGTATGTTTGTACTACTTTAAAAGACCTGCTCAAATTTAGCTCAGCGCTCAATTGCCTCTGTCCTGCCTGAGGATACACATTGAGCCCCAGCATGTGTGGTTATTTTTTAATAAAACCTTTTGCGTGTTGCATAGGAGAATTGGTCAGAGTCTTCTTTTGAGTCAGGGGTCCTAACACAATTTTCTTGTATTTGTTAAGATTTGCTTTATGTCCTAATATATGATCTATTTTAGAGAATGTTCCAATGTGCTGCTAAAAGAATGTGTATTCTGTATGTTGCAGTCAGCTTTCTAGTTGCTGCACAGGAAGAACCCAAACAAAAGTGGCTTGTGGAGGAATGGGTTTATTTGGCTTACGGACTCGAGGGGAGACTCCATTCTGGCAGGGAAAACGATGGCATGAGCAGAGGGCTGGACATCACCTCTGCCACAGCACTGCAAACGGCGGTAGGAAGGTGTGCCAAACTCTGGCAAGGGGAAGCTGGCTTATAACCCCATAAGCCCACCCCCAACAACACAGCTTCATCGAGGTTGTAAAACCCAAACTGCCATCAGCTGAGGATCGATCTATCAGAACACATTCAATTGTTTGTGGGGGACACCTGTATCAAACCATGACACTGTAGTATTTGGATGAAATGTTCTGTAGACACCTATTATGTCCATTTGTTCTATAATGTCATTTAATCCAGATGATTCTCTGTTATTTTTTGCTGGGATAACCTGTCAACTTGTGAGAGTGGGGTGTGGAAATCTCCCAATAAAATTTTTATTGGTGATATCTGCGACCTTAATTCTGGTCATATTTGTTTAATGAAATTGGGAGCACCTTTGTTTAGTGCATATATATTTAGAATTGTTATGTCCTTCTGTTGAATTGTTCCTATAATCAATATATAATTAAATATTTATAATCAATTGATTATAGGAACATAATATATATAACCTTCCTTATATTTCCTAACTATTGTTGGTTTGAAGTCTTTTTTCTCATGAATGTGCTTTTCTTTCTCTTCAGTCTGGAGGATCCCTTCAAGTATTTTCTGTAGAGCTCACTTTGTAAATACATATTCCTTTAGCCTGTCTTTGTAGTGGAAAGTCCTTGTATTTCCTTCAATTGTGATTTTGCCATAGGGAGAAATAATTTTGCTGCTGTATAGTCCACTGTAGCATTCAGAAATGTAAGACATCAATATGCTGAAGTAAATCCAAGTAGAAAGCCACAGAGTTTTGTATTTGACTTAACTGTGTTTTTCGTTTCTAGGAATTCTGATTGGTATTTCTTCAGTATTTCTATTTCCTTACTCATATCTTGTATCGACCTTCTTATTTCCTTAAGTTGGTTTACTGTGTTCTCCTTCTGGAGTTTGCTTTCTTCTTTGATTCCTTTGATTTCTTCTTTGATATCTTTGAACAGAGTTAGAATCATTCTTTTGAATTCTTTGTCCATCATTTCATCTAGGTCAGTCTCACCGGAGGTCATTTCTAATAGATTTATAATTTTTTTGTGAAATTACATCACCTTGATTTTTTTGTGTTTCTTGTATTATGATGTAGAAATTTTTGCATCTTGAGTTAATTCAATATTTGGGCTTCCTAATTAACTGCTGTGTTCCTAGACATAATAGATCAGACGTTCTGTGTCTTCTGTGTGGTAGGCTAAAGTTCCTGGTGTGGGTCACTTCAACAAAGAATGACTCCCGGTGCTGTTTTCGCCCGATATACAGATATTCTAGTAGGCTATGGGGAGCAAAATACAGTTGAGTTCTGATGTCCAACTGGGCAATATACACACATAAACAAAACCAGCACACAGTATTTATGCAAGATTAAATAGATCATCTAACAAAGCCAAAAATCCTTGGGGTATGTAGTGACTCACACCCATAATCCTGTTGATTGGGAGGCTAAGATTTCTGGACTTTAATGGGTTCCAGGTCATCCTGGGACTGGGTATGATCCTGCCCCAAGAAAGGCAGAAGAAAAATATCAAAAGGCTATAAATCAAGAGATATTAAAAGCAAAAAAAAGTCCCTCTTGAAACTCAGCTTATTTAAGAATGGCAAAGCTGACCAAAAGTATATCAATGAACTGTAACATATAACCTGCCCTGCTGTGGAAGGAGCAGTGAGCCCTTCCAGTGTGGGCTTTACACACCTGGCTTTGGGGTAGGTATTGCCCCAGCATAAGAGGCCCTGTTACCTTTTGGGATGGTTTTTGTCTCCCCTATGCTGAGTGTGAGGCTGGTTCCCTCTTTGTCATGCTGTGAGTTTGGCTCTGCTGGTCAGTGGATCTGCTTCTTGGAACAGCTGTGCTGGATACCGTGTGGCTGAGGGGAGGCTCTGGTCTCTCCAGTGGTTCCTGGTGCTGGTGGCTGTGAGAGGGGAGGCTGTGAAGAGTGCCTGAAGTTGTTGATGGGCTGCTCAGCATGTCCCTGTCGAATTCTCCTTCAGGGTTTTTGACTCTGAGAGGCTGGCATGGGTGAAGAATGCTCTCACTGCCTTTTTGCTAGTGTCTGCTCAGGCAGGTTCAGCTGGAAATGTGTCTCTTCCCAACCGACTGCCAGAGCTGTGTTGGAGCCAATTCAGTTGGTTATTATTCTACCTAATCTACATACATGGTATTAAAAATGAAAAACACATATTCATTCATTTCAGAGATGAGTAGACTTAATCCTTAAGAGATTAAAAGTAGTTAGTTATATATAGTCGTCAATTATTCCTGTGCTTTTATGTCTTTGGATAATTTATTCCAGCTCTTTAATTTAAAAAAAATAGCTGTTTTCTTTTTATTTCTTTTCTAGATTTGTTCATTTCCTTTTTAGCACTTTCTTGAAAATGCTTGAAGTCATTTGTGAAGAAAGCCTATGAAACCAAAGGATAGACGGCAACAGTGGAAAACAATGTGTTCACAGTGTTCATTTATAGAGGATATTGGCAAGTTCTATACTTGTGAAAATTGGATGTCATTACTGAATGCCTTGCAATGTATTTAGTCATAGCTATTAATGTCATAAAATTATCAAAATACAACAGAAATTTTTTATGCTCATCCTAAAATTTATGCTGGTTAGTGCTTTTCCTCTGAATATACTTGGATATAGACAAGGTTTTTTCTTCTTCTTCCTTTTTTAAGGTAGGGTCTCAATGTAGACCAGGCTGACCTGGAATTCACTAGCAGTCTCAGAGTGGGCTTGAACTCATGGTTATCCTCCTACCTCAGCCTCCTGAGTGCTGGAATTAAAGGCTTGTACCACCATGGCTAGCTAGAACAATTTTTATCTTGTTTGTTTTCCCTATTTAGAATTTATATATTAGAGCTGAAAGTGATTATCTTCTCAAATACAAAGATCCCTTGAGAATAAGAATAGGGAGAAATAATTTTGCTACTTTATAATCCACTGTACCATTCAGAGATGTCAGGCATCAATACACTCAAGGAAATCAATATTCCTTTAGTGTGGCCTGAGTATAAATCAAAATTTATGCTCCAAATATTGTATACTGTAACTATAGTATATTTATAGCAGAAACTGGCATTAAAGAAATAAGAATTTCTGGGTCAGAATGAAGAGTAACTATTTTTATTAAAAGCATTAAAATAACAGAGTTAGATTGTAAAATTTGTATGTGAACAGTAACTTGTTCTTTCCTAAATATTTAATAAGAAAAATAATTATGGAATCACAGTGAATTTTGTTCATAATAGCTAATGGGATAGCATTAATAAGAAAATATATTCAAGAAACTATTAAGGTGGTTACCTATTATCTAAAGACAGGGAAAGGCAAATAAAATAAGCTACAGTCTCCAAACCATATAGACATGAGTTGAGTTTAGCTCAATGTCCATCCGTGATAGTTGCACGTACTTAGAGACATCTCTATCTTTGTGGTCCCATTGGATTTATAAAAGTCCAGGATGGCCATTTAAATTAAATTTCAATACAAGTGATTATTTAATATATCTAAGTTCTATGAAATATTTTGCACATATTTATAATATTATTCATTTATATGAATTCTAATTTAGTTGAGTTTTACTTTGTTTCCTAACTCAATGTTGTACACTAAGGAATTCCAGTAAGAAGTTGTGATCTTTGCACAAGCCAAGCCTGAGGACATGGAGGGCTGTGCTCCTTGGGTGGAGCATCTTGAAGGCAGGAGCTCTCGGCTTCTCCACATAACGACCATGAACCAACAACTCCTGGATGCGATCTGGACTGATGAGCACACACTCCTGGTCTATAAGGACAGACCCCAGTCGATCAACTCCTGATATGTCATATGTCGGTAATCGCAAACATTCTTCTGTTTTGGCTAAAACGCCCCATAGTTTTCTATTGATTAAACTTAAAGGAAAGCTGTGAGTGCAGTCAGTTCAGGGGGCACTAGGGTGCATCCCCCTGATCCTCCTGTAAATCATATTTTGCGTGTTGTGTGTTCTTTTCGTGTTCACCCAAGCACTGCTGAATGGTGCCAGCAAGTAGAGCCCAGAACAGGGACTTCGTCACTGCAGGAGACCAAGGGAAAGAAAGTAACGGGGACATGGAGGAATAGTTTTCCACAGAGCAGGAAGATTAGATTAAGAAACTTTGACACTGGTTGGAGTCCTCAGGGGCTCAAGTCTCAGAGGCACAGCTCTTGAAGCTCTTGCAAACACTGGCTAATAGTAATCTTTGCAAGCCTTTACCGACAACAGTTGGTACTAATCCTTGAATCTGGTGTTGTGGGCATAGGTGGAGACAGAGGAGCTGATCTCCTGAGAAGGGAGACCTCCAATGTCACCTCTGTCTGTCTGTTCTGCTCTGGGAGCCAGGTCCTCCCAGTTAGCCATGACCACCCACCTTACCTGGGCCTAAGGAGGCGACCATGCCCTCTTTCACTGGGTCACAGCAAACAGCAAACTATCTTTTTCTTTTGAGAGAGCAACTGGAAACACTATAGGAGAACTACTCTTAAAGCTGTACTTTCTGGATTTAAAAAAAAATGGCTACTTTCTTCTAACCTTTCCCTGCCTGTCATGAACCTGATATATCTTTAAATCTGGATTCTTACCAGGTGCCTGAAAGAGTTGCCATAGATTTCAAGGGCAAAAATATATAAACTTTTAAAAAAAAGAATATCAAACTTTGACCTAGAATGTTTAACAAGATATTTCCTTCTGCATGGACTTCTACCTCTTTGATGTTTAACACTCAATAACAAAATGGTAATTATCTCTTGTAGATCTACATAAGAAATTTGACTTGTGATCTTTTATGTTCTTGAGTCTTACATCTCAAAACATACAAAGTTTCAACTTAACATTCTAAGGTATATCTAGGATTTATGTATTCATGTCGTGTGTGCATATGATGCTTTTATGTTTGTCTCTGTAAGTTTTCTTGTCAAAAACAAATAGAGAATAACAACATAAAACTCAAAATTTATATAAATTGTTACCACTTCAAGTTTTCATTATTCTTAGTTTTGCTTTTATTATATTTTTGGTATATCAACCTAAATTGTGAATGCAAATGTTTTGGTGACATATTAAAAAGCCTTATAATTATGTATTCATAAACGCAAGTAATCTTAAATTCATAAAACCGATGGGAATGTTATTTTAGATTTACTAAATGTTCATGAAAATAACTGCTATTGTTTGGATGACATAGCTTTCATTAAAATCTTAAAACAAATGTTTTATTGGTCTATAGAGGTGAACATTGAATTCATAAATTTTAATAATGATTTCTTTCCAAAACAGGTTTTACAACAATTCTTTTCCATTTTTCAATGATCATAGATAATAAAAATAAATATCAAAACACCTCTCATATATATATGAGTAATTTATATATTTTATTTTATTAGATGTATCACAATGGATTTCTTTTTAGCTCACAAAGTTCAAGTATTAAATGCAAAGTACAAGTATTAAATGTATAAGAATTTAAAGGATGGCTGAAGGAGTAGGAAGCAAATCAACAAAATGAACTCAACAGACAAATGAATGAAGTTGAAGAGAACCAACAAAAAATTCTCAGTAGGTGATTCAATAAAATTGAAGAGAACCAAAAAGAATTTCATAGATAAATAAAGGAGAAACAAAAAAATTGGACTCAATATTCAGTGTCATCAGTTCAATGAGGACATGAGCAAATAGAGAAACAAATCACAAGAGACAAACCAAATGAGACAACTGGAAAACAGAATCCATAAACAGATGGAGATGCTGAAGAAAGCATACTGAAAAACAAAAATGAAACAAATCTGTTAAAAGGTTCCCATGAAAGCCACACCACACTGGTCATTTGCAAGACAGAATATAATTTGTGGACAAGACAGAAGAAATATACCAGGAGTCCCAAAATAATGACCAGTTCAAAAAAAAGTGTAAATGAAATGAGGGACACCATAAAAATACCAAATATCTGTATCATGGACATACAATAATGGGAAGAAATATAGGCTAAAGAAATAGAGAATATCTTCAACAAAATGATTATTGAAAAATTTCCTAATCTCACAAAAGGTCTACCCATCCAGGTACAGAACACAGGGGGAGGAGGGGGAGTAAGGTGGGGGAAGACATACATAAAACTAATGACAACATGAATTTATAACACAGAATCTTCCTCCTGGATACTGAGCTAAAAGATATTACCCTTAATAAGAGGGAGGGTGAGAACACATGGTCATAAAAGCTCCAGGGAGGGTGAAAAATGCCTAATCATAAAACCATGGTTTCTGGCCAGTAAATCCCAGAGCCAGAACTGGGTTATATCCCACAGTGAGATGCTTGTGAGGGAGATCCATGAGGTGTTCAAAGAAATGCAGGCTGCTGCCAGAGCACTTGGTTACCAGCCAAAGCTCAGTGTTAAGACTTTATTGTTGATGACACCATAGGCCATAGACACAGGACAGTGGGAGATCATGCTGGAATTTAGAATGAAGCTACCTTCCCAGTGGCCCTCTCAGTGCTGGAAAGTGGTGTGTAAACTGCTGTGGAATAATGGCCACCAGTCAACAGTGTGAACAAGCAAGAGATCTTTAGCTATGAAATGAACCTGCTGAACTTATGCAATAGGGACACACAGCCTATGCAGGTAATCACTGGCTCTCTCATTTGGTAAGTGGCCCACTCGGGGGGAGACTCCAAAGAGAAACTCACATTAGTCTTTGGCCAAGAAGAATGGCTACGCCCATCAAAATGAGCCACTTTAATTCATGGTGCTCTTACTACCACTTGGAGAATGTATATTTTTGTTTTACTGGTAGCAGCAAAAATGAGAGAACCAGGATACATCACTACATCAAGAAGAGAGCTCCAACTGCCAGCCATGAGATAGGCCACCCCCACTTCATCTGCCTGGGCCCAGAAGTCACCACAGAGGAAAAGATGGCATGAATACAGCTCTCAAGGCTAGCCTGACAACCAGCTCCAGGGAGATGGTGACAGACACCGTGGTCACTCAGACCTCATCCAAATAGCGATCCAGAGGCTGCAGAGAAAGCAACACTAAATCATATCTCTATCTTGCCCACCAAAGCTCAGGAGACATGAAGGGAGAGGGGGCGGAAAGAGAGTAAGAGCCTCAAGGTGCGTGGGAATAGTGTGAGGCACTGTATCTCACCCCCCACTGACTAAGATCTCATAGTCCCCAAAACAAATACCAATTCGTACACTATTGTTGTCCAGCAGCTCTCATGGCACATTCCAGGACTCTGAGGGCTAGCCAGGAGGGAGCTGGAATCCCTCTCAGTTCCAGCATGGTCACTTGAAGTCCTCTGAGAGCCATAGGCTGCGGTGTTTTCAGTAATAGAGACTTACCTTTCAGCTCTTGCAGGTGCCCAAGTGTTTAGGCAACAGCCTGTATTATTTTGGAACCCAGTTCTGGCCCTGGGAATTACCAGCCAGAGCTCCAGAGAGGGTGAAAAATGCCTAATCATAAAACCATGGTTTCTGGCCAGTAAATCCAGTTTTAGGGTTATCCATTCCACCTTTTATAGAGCCCTTTTGTTTGTGATTCCCCACCCCCTTATTGAGGGGACTTGGAGAATGGTACCAGGAAAAAGGGTTCTATGGGTTTGATTCATGTCACCATCAGTTTTGTGTACCCGCCCCCACCTCTTAGGCCTTCCCATACGTTTTTCTTTCTCTTTTTTTCTTTCTTTTTCTAAGCAATTTAGAGTTTTAGCTCTTATTTACAGGACTTACAGTTTAAAAGAAAACTGATTTCAATTTCATTTCAGAGGCACCACAGTGGATATTAGTATTAACCTTACTTAGGTCAGGTTAATGTCATTGTCAGCATTAGTGAATGATTACCATGTAGGTGTGAAAAGACATACCAGCTTATGGGATCATGGGGACTTTAATCAGCCTGGTTCTTAGCAAGTGCCATTGATCTCTGAAGGAAAAAATACTTCATTGTATTCATAGTTCAGCAAGCTGTTAACTCAGGGCCTGTTGTAAAAGTTACTGAGACTCATGACAACGACTGAAATGCCTCCCATATTAACTGGAGAGATAAGTTTAAAGCTTTTGGAGTTGGGATGAAAGCTGAATTCAGAAATTTATCAAATTCTTTTCATGATTAAGTCAGAACTCAGCCAGGTGTGGTGGTGCATGCCTTTCATTCCAGGGTCAGGGGCAGCGCTAGGAGAATCCCTGTGACTTTGAGGATTGCCTGAGACTACATAGTAACTTCCAGGTTAGCCTGAACTAGAGTGAGATCCTACCTTAAAAAAATCCTAAAACGAAAGAAACAAAAACAAAAATACCGCCCCCCCCAAAAAAAAACCAAGAAACCAAATCAAACCTAACAAGAAAAAAAAATCAGAACTCTGAGGTCCAGGACAACAGCACTGAGGAGTATGGGCTTGAGAACGCTGTGTCTAGTTTCCACTTGAATTGTATGGTTTCCCCAATACTGTTGAGTAAAGTGCAAAGTTCATGTGAGGTCTTTGTCTAAGAAAACTGCCAACTGAGGAGATTTTCCCCATCTCAAGTTCTTCCTTACCTTCTTTCTAAAGTAATATTTAGCATTAACATGGTCTAAGGATGTGGGTGGGGGCTCTACCATAAAAAGGTAGATAATACCATTTAAATTCAATAGAGCATAGCATACCTGGGAATAGAAGTGGAGGGATCAGAAAAAGAAAATGTAGCTGGCTGTGTGGTACCCTCTAATGATTTAGGAATTAAAACCCCTTAAATTTAATCAAAGTGAAATTCAGGATGCTTCAGATTGTCCTTCCTTCAGCTATGAAACTGGAGCAAGACTCAGTAGGCCATTGTCGGACTTGAATACAGTCTGTGCCACATTTAGCAGTATGAATTACTGTGATTCGTTTATTAGATGAAAGCGGTTGGAGCAATATCGCCCTCTGCAGTAAGTTGAAGAAACTGTCAAAATGAAGCAGCGCCAACTCTCTCACAAGCTTCAAAGGGGTGGGGGCTGCAGTGCACGGCCCCATGTGCTCTAAAGTCCGACAGTGCACTTTGCAACAGAAAAACAGCTCTTCACAAGCTACTGCATCTTAACAGAAACCCAATCAGAACACATGAAATGCTGTGACTGTGGAATTAGTTTTAGTCATGCTATGTTGAGCAGCTCCAGAGAAACCCCTCCCCTTGAGTGGAAGCTACAACCTAGGGGCTAAAACTGACCGGTCAGGTATGAACCAATCAGCTGTCTCTCTGACTCACCTGAGGGAACTTTAATCCCCAAGGAGCTTGTCTTGGCGCTCTCTTCCCCATATGGCAGGCTGACTCTCCTGGCCTTAGGAAGGTAAGGCCTACTCCACCCCAGCTAATGGGGTGGGAAGGCTCCAGATTTTTTCCCTCATGAGCCTTTCCTTTCTATGATAGGAGCCCTCTGTTATGTTTTCTTCTGCTGCTCGTTTAGCTAAACAACATAAGTTCTGTTAAACTTTTTATGTTTTCTCCCCACACTGGTGGATGGAGAACTCTGTAACTCCCCATGTTCCCTTAAATAATAAAGTCTCCCACTATACCTTACTATCTTGTTGTCTATGATTTTAATTCTTTAATTTTGTAGACAAGAACTCAGGTACTCTTTAAACTTTGGGGTGCATTGGAATTTTTGCTGGGTGTTATCTAAATTCTAACCCCCAGGTTACAAGGAGACCACAGAATTGATCCTCATACTGTTTCCATAGTCTGTGACTTATAGCAATAGGTAGAGAAGGAGGTCTGACTTGAACAATGGGTGGACAAGTATATTTGCCATTTCACCATCTTACCACAATGCGTCTCCTGAATTTCTGCTCGTGGCTTTGATATTTCTAGATTAGTGGATACTGGAAGGATAACCAGAAGTTGTATTACAAATGCATTAAGTCAATATGTTGATGTCAGTTGTAGATACCCATTACCTACAGTGCTGCTGCTACTGCTGCTGCTGCTGCTGGTGGGGTGCTTATGACTCTCCACTCAGGTGTGTGAGTGGATGAGACTTACTGGAAAAAAGACACACAAGAAATGATAAATGCTAGACCATCATTTTTTCTATACCCACCAGCACCATCTAGCTTCACAGAACCTCTGAGAGCCTGAAAACCAGAATGAATTCAGCTCATGGTCCTCCATTCTCTTCTATGTCAAAACCTGCCAAGATGCCTTTAACGGAGCTGCCATGGGAGAAGGAGTGAGGTTATTCATGGGCTTCCTTCCCCAAGACTCCAGTGAATACCACATGGTGGATGCCTCCCCTACTAGCAGTAAAGTCAGAAACCGAGTGCCTGCTACGCTCCTACCACATCAGAAAATGACCCAGCCACCCATGGTCAAGGTGAGAACATCACCTATACAGGGTCAGCAATGTCCTCACAAAACTTGCTGATGACCCACATGTGTCTCTTTGCCTTCAGTAACCCTGCATATTATTTACTTGCTTGTTTGCTACTAAATGTACATGGAAATTCTTTCCTAAGGATTTTATCTGGCCACTGGAAAAGATTCACTCCCTCATCCCTCAGGACATCATCAGTAATTTAACAAGAGACAAACAATACTAAATGATTAGAAGGAGTTGGGTGCTTAAAGACTTCCTCTCTACTGCTTTTAAAAACATTTCTTGGCATTTGTTTTAAAGTATATTCACAATCTAAAAGAGGGTCATTTTGATTCTTCTGTTATCTGTGGTAGTTTAAATCTTGTATAATGATGTTACTTTGCTGTTTTGCAGGAGTCTCGAGCATTACTGAAGACCAGGGATTCCATAATTATAACCAAATAATTAAAACCACTTTTGAGTTTATCCCCCCTTTTATATCACATTTTATCATAGCAGTTGATGGATAATACTCACAAATCATTTGTATTTGAACACTCTTCTAAAGACTTCTACTTATAATGAATTTAGATTTCAAAAATGTAGAAATTTAAACTATTTAGTTAAATGTAAATGAATTTTCTTTTAAAATAACTATTCTTGGGACATTTTTGTGTGCTTCATATCTATTTATGTCTTATTTTTAAAAATGCAGAAATTAGACATTCAAGAAAAAAACATAAATTGGGATGCAGAATGTAGGATTCTTAACAGAGGGCTGTAGAAGATGTGAAAGTGTGGATGAGGAGAGAAAAGAAAGACAGAAGAAAGAACGAAAGAAAGAACGAAAGAAAGAAAGAAAGAAAGAAAGAAAGAAAGAAAGAAAGAAAGAAAGAAAGAAAGAAAGAAAGAAAGGCAGGGAGGATAGAAGGAAGGGAGGGAAGGAGGAAGGAAAGAGGAAGGAAGGAAGGAAATTATACTTAGGTTAGGGGTCAGAGGTAATACCATAGTCAATGCATGAGATATCTATATTGAGCACTAAGGAGATACATTAATATGCAGATATTTCAGAGAAAATATTTTATGACCAGTGTTGTAGTTAGTTCCACGTTGCTGAGATGAATATTGAAACCAGACACAGTTTATAGGAGGAAGAGTTTATTTCAGCTTACCGATCCAAGGGGAAGTCAGTCAATGGTGGAAGAATCTGGCCCCCATTCATAAATCTAATCAGAGACAACCAAACAGCCAACACCACAAGCAAACACAAAAGCAGTAGCAAGAGATCAAATCATTCTGCACACCCTTAGGCTGGAAATCAGATCCTTCCCCAAACACACCTTGGGGCTGGACCCCAGATCTGATCACAGTGACACCTCTACCAGCTTCCTGGCTGAAATCCACATTCCAAGCTTTAATAAAACACCCAAGTCAATTGGGGGACATACATTCAAACTACCACAAGCAGGGAGGAATATGTATCAAGATGCATGCAATTAATATCTGAATGAGTAATGAGGTATAGTACAATTTCTGTCTGCGTTCATTTATTTGCTTGTGGAAGGAGATGTGGCTTTGAAGGATTTGTTATTCCAACACCAACTTTCTGCTTTTCATGCATGTTTATGCAACATTTTTTAGGGTACATATGAGTGTTCAAATTAAGCCAATGATTATACTTCTGAAGTGGTTACATTTTTAGTTTAAAATATCATACAGAAAGTACTGAACAAAATTAATATTACATGTAGACATATGATACCAACAATCTTAACATCTGAATATCTTTACATCTGTGTGTTTGAAAAAGTACATTTTAAATTACTTATCTAAGTTCATAGATCTTCTTAGAGGAAGAAATAGGGCCAGGAAATAGGCCTGCAGATTCATCTCAAGATTTCTTTTTCGCCTAGTCAAGCTTCTAATTAACAGTGCATTTATTAAATAGATAAAATGGCATCAAATTATGGCCAGAAGAAGCCAGACGTAAAGCCTACCGTACATACAGTGAATGAGCTCTAAGGAGGGGTTGAACACCTTGGTAAATCATGTCAGATTAGATTTCGAGTGGACAACATGGTATCTCATAACTCAAAGATTGTGACTGATGGTTACGAAGTGGACTAAGATGAAGTTACAAGAAGGAAATCAACCATTTCATCAAAAACCCACAGTACTGGGCTGGAGAGATGGCTCAGCGGTTAAGGCACTTGCCTCCATGCCTAAGGCCCCGGGTTCAATTCCCCAGGACCCACACAAGCCAGACCCACAAGGTGGTGGCCCTGGTACGCTCTCTCTCTCTCTCTCTCTCTCTCTCTCTCTCTCTCTCTCTCTCTCTCTCTCTCCCTGCTTGAAAATGAATAAATAAAATATTTTTTAAACCCACAGTACTTTAGGGAAAGGGGGTTACAGAAACATCATTGTAGCACGTACCGTCTTCAGACAGCTGCTAGGCAGCTTCTGGGAGAGCTTCTGGCGTACAGAATTGAATGGGAAATAGTTTGCTACTCAATGGAATCTCTGCAGAGGATGTGAGAAGGCGGTGAAGAACACCAAGGAGCTGCAAGATGGCTCCATGTAGAAGGAAGCTGAAGAACCAGAATTTCCAGTGGGTTACCTGAGGAACTCTGCTCCCTGAAAAGCCTGGAGAAGGATACCTCTCTCTCCAAATGTGTTTGGGCTGAGAGGAGAAGTTGGTTACTGGTATACACATTCAGAAACGTAATCCAAAATGGAATAATTCTGAGTTGAAAGTCGCTAGCAGCTCCAAAGTTGATGCTGGAACTCGGATAGATTTAAGACATCTTGGGCCCGGGGAGATGGCTCAGTGGGTGGTGTGGGCAGAGCTCCTCAGGCATGAGGAGCTGAGTTTGATCCCAAGCACCCACACAGAAAGCCAGCTGTACTACACATACCTGGAACCCAGTCCTGAGGGAGGAGGAACAGGAGGAACACTGGAGTTGTCAGCATCTGCCCAAAATAGCAGGTCCAACTTGAGTGAGAAACTCCATCTTAAGAAGAGACAAAGAGCAATAGAAAACGCCTGGTGATCTCTCCTGGCCTCCACACACAAGCACATGGAATACCTCTGGCATCCACATACATGCATACTCCATGTGCATGCACTATAAACACACCACACACACACACACACACACACACACACACTTCTTAATGAAGAACAAAGACATCTTGTTAAAGAACACTTACACAATGTCAACCTTACATCCAACATTCTAGTTATAGGAAGTTTCCCTTTGCTGCAGTGACCTTCTTGTTGCTGGCACAAAGCAACTTGCGGGAGAGAATGGCTTATATTGGATGACAGTCTCGAGAGAAAGCTCCATGATGGCAGAAGAAAATGTGGCATGAGCAGAGGCTTGTCCACATCACCTGATGGCCAACATCACATGGACAACAGCCGCAGGAGACTGTGCCCAACACTGACGAGGGGAAGGTGGCTAGAACACCGATGAGCCCACCCCCAGCAACACACCTGCTACAACAAGGCTCCAATTCCCAAGTTGCCACCAGCTGGGGACCAAGCATGAAGAACACCACCCCTGGCCCACATGAACTCACTACCATTCTCAATTCTCAAATTGCCACTAGGTGGGGAACTGGCATTCAGAACATGTTTATGAGGGACAGCTAGCTCAGACCACCAGCCCTTTATCTGGCATGTTATGAAGACTCATCAGTTTTCTGCTGACTGCAGCGGGAGCCTCTTCCTTTTCTAGCAGGTTCCAACCCAGTTGATCACCAGCACACAATTCAAGTGCCATCTTAGTCACAATCTCTTCTACACTCATGGATAATCCCCCATCCATATGCATGGAAGCAATCCTATTTAAGCCCAGTGGGTCACACACACTGGGAAACCAAGAGACAGCAAAGCAGAAAATGGACCAGATGGGGAAAGAAGGGGCTCAGCATGAGGGGGACAGGAAGGGAGTCAAGAGAATGCAATGGAGAGAATTACTGTAAAATGTTTGTACAAAATTGGTCAATAAATAGAAACAAGTACATATTTTACAGCAATTTTCATGTGTGTGCATGTTAGACAGAGAAAGTATGTCTCCCTTTGAACGCCTCACTCCTTGGAAGAAGGCTCCATGGAGTCATCTACTTTGTACCTTCTGCTGCAAATAAGAGACAAGTTGTCAGAGACTCCATTCAAGAATTATATTTGGTATATAAAAAATGAATTAGATTTGTTTTTCCCTCTGAGCAGCAAAATTGATTATTTAAGTGAAATTGATTAGGGAAAGGTACCATATTCAATTAAGTGTATGGGATTGTAAGCATGTTGCCTCTTATTTTTATAGAAATAGATTAAAATAAGACAAATGAAACTTTTTCACTCAGTAATTGTGATTTTTATTCTTAAAAAAACCTGTTAAGATAGCTCTCTTCCAAGGTTAAAATCCATGCAGTAGTATGCATCATCCTATATGGCATTAAACAGGAATCCTGAAAAATGTCTGTGTTATAATTTTAAAAGGTAGAAATAGCACCGCCATAGGGCCAATTGGTTAATTCACAGGTTTAATTTTATTTTTAAATAAGGACTCACACATTTTAGAAAACATAGCAGAGGTTCCAGTACAGACACTTTGGGGCCACAGTTTTTAGAAATGGATTTATTACGTTCTTTTGAGAATGAAAAGGAAAGGTCTAAGAGCTGCTGTGGCTCAGGGCTGCTTTTCAGAGAAGGAGGAGGAAGCAAGTGCTGGGTGTGGGGGAAGCAGGAGAATGATCTTCAGGGAAGCTTCTAGAACATGGCAAGAAAGGACCAATGCCTGAGCAGGTTGGGGTGGAGATCAGAGGGGAGTTGGTCAGAGTGGCAACTTGAGGGCAGGGAGCCTGGACTTTTCACAAGTGCACAATGCCCACCAGAGCTACAGGCTTCAGGCACACATGCCATGAGTCCGCAAGCTTAGGGAGAAGTGGGCAGGAGAGAGAGAGAGAGAGAGAGAGAGAGAGAGAGAGAGAGAGAATGCCAGTTCAGGGAAGAAGAAGAAAAGGTGCCTACAGAGTGTAGGAGGCTGAAGGGGAAATATTTGCAGCTTGTCAACTGCAGAATAAAAAGACAGAGTGAAGAGAGCGAAGGAAGGAAATGAAGCAGGGCTTTCAGGTCTGAGCCCTTGGGGCGAGGAGGGCTTGTGAGGGTGAGGGCCTGTGCGCAGAGGGAGACAGGTGGTTTGCCTACATCCCGTCCCATGGAGCAGGCCCCCTTGGAAGGTAAACCTCAGTTTCAGCCAGTTGGAATGGGGAGGAACTCGGAGACTGACACATAGTGTCTGAAACCAAACAACAAAGGAAACGGAAAATTACTTATTGAAACATTATACTCCTTTGCCTTTTTTGATGGATACCAAAGCCACTAGGTAAACTCAGAATCAATCAAACAATACCGCTTTCTCATTCACTCTCTATCTCTCTAACACACACATCCCAAAACTATATATATATATATATATATATATACTGTATAGAAGGGTTGAGTCTCACTGAAAATGTTGACCATCTCATGAAAGCTTATATCATTTTATCTAAATGTTGCTTGCAGATGCTATTATTCTCCATTTTCTAGATTAATCAACTGAGAGAAAGTTGATTCATCTATAACTCCTCAACTTCAAGGCAGAGAAATAAAAATTCTGGGACTTCAGTCAAATTTGATGAGTCTAAAGTTAAACTAGCTCCACCATATTTTACAGTCTTAAAGATGCTAAGGCACAGGAAAAAAGGGAAGGAGGAAGGAGGCAGGAAGGATGGGTAATACAGAATACAAGGCAGCAAACAGGACACATCAATCCCTCAAGACTCACTGTGAATAAATTCATTCCTGAAGGTAAGATGTACCTAAGGGATCCTCATGAAAAGTAAGGGCACTGGGGAGATTTGAGAATGATAACAGTCACCAGAGCAAGTTTGACTTCCCCTTGGGGAGCAGGCATGGGGCTTCAGGAAGCAGCAAGGAAAACATGGATCCACCACTTCATGTACAAATCCTTCCCTGCACCATGCTTGCATTAGTTGTTCCGTTCTTCTTGGGAGATATAGGGATATTCACAAATTCAATAAGAAACAGTACCATTATACAAATACTTTAGGAAGTATCTTTCAGGATCATGTAGTTCCTTTAGGGGGTGTATGGGCAACCCCTTGTCAACGTGACTTACAAAATTCAGCTGCTCAGTCATTCTTAATTGTTATTGATGCCTACTAACATTTTCTCAGCACCCTAAAAGAGAGTGACATAACTCTTAGAGACATAATCCTACACTTAGGAATTGATCTAAAAGCTCATCAGTCTTTTGCACACAACCAAGTGCTCAGCTACTGTTCAGTAAACCATGACAAGAAATGAAATTCAAAAATACTTGGAGTGATTTTTGCAAAACGCTCTCTATTTGCCAATTGTGTTCTACCATAATTCATTTTATTAGCTCTTCATTATTCTTGGCTATAAATACAGTGACGACAAAGTGTGTCTCAGAGGAAGTGTCATGATTTTCCAAAGAAATACGATCAATATGTTTCAGCCAAGTCATTGCTTGTATTTTTCACTTGGTGAAAATAATGTTGGGAGTGATTTATTTGCAGATGTCGGTAGATATGGCTTTTAGGAATATAAATATAATGAGGAATGCTATCAAAGCCAAATGCCATACATCAAAAAGCACACCTGCTAAACACAGAATGGACTTTCACTGAGAAGAAACCAGCAATCAGCAAAGATTTCTCTCTTTTATTTAGCTGAGAATACAGAAAATAAACTCAAAATTTGATAGGCCAGAAGGGGAGCTCCACTCCTTGTCTCCCACATCCCAGGAATAGACTGTTCAATTTTCCACTTTTTAAAGTACTTTAAGCTATGGAGGAAAGCATAGACCTGTCTTTCATTTATGTGGAGCTTGGGCCTCAGGTTCTGTGTACTTGAGAAAGAACTCACAACCTCTGTCCACTTCAGTGTACTTACTAGCATGTAGTTTTTCTAGGTAGCACTTCACATATCCAATAAGATGTTCTAAAATAATAAAATATTAAAACTCTTTAAATATACTTATTAATATTATGACATATTCCGTCCAGAAAAATATTTGCATGGTACCAAAAAGTTAAACTTAACCCATGTATTATTCATGTCTATAAACTATAAAATGCAAATGCATTAAAAAGTTTTAGTAAAAACCTATATATGAACTAATAGATTTTTGAGGTCAATAGCAATTTATATATCATCATGTTTCAGCTTCTTAAGCAGCATTCGGTAATTAACAACTGCTGCTTGAGGTATTCAAGGTCTAATAAAATGCATCTGGAAATCCTCCATTCTGCCCTGCTTCTGTGATGCTCCCAGAAGTGCATCTCATACTCAAGCTTCCCAGCTGCTTCATAGGATCCCAGCTCCATGTTGTTTCATTTTATCTATCGATATATCTATTTATTTATTGTTTTTTACAGAGAACTAGCAGGGATATTTTAATTTGAATCTAAACCTTCAAACTTTCAGAAAATCTTTTTTGTTTTTTTGTTTTTGTTTTTGTTTTTTGAGGTAGGGTCTCGCTCTAGCCCAGGCTGACCTGGAATTCAGTATGTAGTCTCAGGGTGGCCTTGAACTCACAGTGATCCTCCTACCTCTGCCTCCCGCGTGCTGGGATTAAAGGCGTGCACCACCACGCCTGCTCAGAAAGTCTTAAACTTTGGAAAAGGAGACACATGTTATAGATTACCTTATCCAAACAGGGAAGGCTGGAGGAACATTCTTCCTGGAGTGAAACCTTTCCCTGTAGGCATCATGTGAGTTACCACTGGGAGTCAGGGATGGGTGTGAGATTAGATCACAGTGACTGATGGTTAAATTCTGTTGTAGATGTAGACATTCCTCTTGGTTGTGTTTCTGAGTTTCTTCCAGGAAAGATTAACTATGGAGGAACTACTTTCCTCTGAGTGAGCCCCTTCTCCAGAGTGGGTGGCCCCTCCTGGAAGGGGGCTTTATTAAGGAAACGTTGGGAGAAAAGAACCCCTTCCTCCTGCCTGTGCTGCTTGCTAGTGAGTTGCTTCACTTGAATGTGATCTATCCTGTTGGGCTATCCTCGTCTACAGTGGAACTAAGTTTCCTCAGTCTTCCAGCATGGATTGAAGACCAGTGTGGGCTGAAGACCAGCAGATCCCCAGGAATCCTCAAGGCCTTCAGTGCTGAATTGGGACTGCTGAGGAATCCAGCCATGTGGACTGAGTATTTACCAGGTTCCTTGACTCTTGGGCCTGTGGATGGCTATTGTTGGACTTCCCTAAGCTAATCCAGTGAATTCTTTTTAATTAATTTATTTATTTACTTATTTGCAAGTAGAAACAGAGTCAGAGAGACAGAGAGAAATGGGGACCTCTAAGATCAAGTTAGAGGTTAGGCCACATTCTTGCCTGGGGAAAGTCACTGAGGCCAGAGGTTCAGGTTAGATTGCAGCAAGAAAAGCCAAAAAAAAAAAAAAATCTTTTCATTAGCTATGTACTGGCTTTGTTTTCTCAGGTACTCTGAGTAATAGATCCTCTTCTATGTACCTATGTGGGAGTTCTAAGAATGATATGGCCCCAAAGATGGAACCTAAACTTTACAGTCAAATATAGCCATGTGAAAATACTACCTATGGAAAGTAGCTAGGAAACACACTTTCAGTTTAGTAGCAAGAATAAGTTTGAGAGTTCTAGTATAAATGTCCCATTTTCCCATGAAATATGCAAATTATCACAGTTGTATTTGTCAGCTAAAATGAATTAATAAGCATTAGCTATGGATGTTTAGAAACTTTCCTGACTTCACTGAGTTTGTTCCTTTCTCTATACAAAGAGAATAATGAAGGAATAACAATGCCGATTTTCTTTTTTTTCCCCCAAGAATTGGAAGCACAATAGGAAATGTGCCTTTCTTGTCCAGGGACAAGGCTGCCTGTTGCAGCTTTATCTATTTAATCCAAGGTAAATGAAGCAGGATGCTTTACGTGTAGACACTTTTATTTTCTCTGTTGCATGTGGTAAATTGCAGTATGTCTTTCCGAATATAGGGAGTCAGACATTTAAATGAGTTCGTCTTGAATTCTATTGCACTTCCCTACCATCTAGATAAAGGCAGATGATATAAGACTCAGAGACAACAAATCCAAGGGAAAGAAACAGAAGTGTTTATAAAAATACTAGAGGCTCAGGCCATAAGAGTACTGGAACCCTGGCCACCTCGTGAAGCTATTACAAAGTGTTGGATTTCCCTGACACAGAAGGGTTAATGTTTGTGTCAGATTTTTGTTTCTTTTGTGTGTTTGTGATGAAGAGCCCTACCCAGGCAGGGCTAAGATCAATCAGGCACAATGCAGGAGGAGGTCATCTAGATCACAGGGAGTCACAATTGTAAAGAGCAGCTAATCCATCAACACTGGTGAGGGGAGACAGGGAACCCCAGATCACACACAAGTAGTTCTGGCTTTCTGTGTGGCTGCTGACAAGGAGAAGAAAGAGAGAATATCCAGAAATTATTCTGGAGAAGAAAACAAAAGAGATATGGAAGATAATTTCGATATATCATCTTTGTTTTAAATGTGTCGTTATGTGTCTTGAGTTTAGGCATCTCCTAGGCTATATCCTTACCCATTGGGATCTCATTGATCCAAATGACGTTAAACAAGAAAACACCTGATATTTTCCTGTACTTGAACCTGGCTGGCTTAAATATAAACTAGAGATAAAAAAAATGATCTCCAGAAGCAAATACCAATTTGAATACAATTTCACAACTAGACTTATTTTGTAAAAGGAAAGGCTAATGGTCTAAAGTGTGCCTTATGTACATACTTTCTTTGCTCAACCTAGAATTATACAGAGAATGGTATATCTATCTCCTCAGAACTCTTGGCTCCTGTGAGACGTGTGTACTGACCTCCAGCTGAGAGCATGATCCTGAGGTCACCAGGGGCTTGGTTTTCTCACCAAATAAACTTGCCACAAAGGTCTGTTGAGACTTTAAATTAGGATTAACATATTGAGAATTTTGACTCTGTATGCTTTCTTATCACTTCTTCTTGCCTATTATAATTTAAATTATATTAAAAATTTATTATATGCTGTTTAAATTTTTTGAGAAAGGTGGGCATTTCCCTGCCTTGGGCCCCAAGTAAATTAATCTCATATTTCCTCCAAAACCTTTCAGAGAGAAAGTCTGACCCTCTGGCTGTGTGACAAGGGGAAGGAAAGCAAACAGCTCAAGTGAAAACCACTAAGAATTTACACATGTACATCAATGTATTTTAAGATGCTAAATTACTAAATTACTCTGCTTAAAAGAATCCCTCTTGGGGCTGGAGAGATTGGTCAGTGGTTAAAGGCACTTTCTTGAAAGTCTGTCTGGCCAGGTTCAACTCCCTGGCACCTACATACATTTGCCAAATGCAAAGTGGATCATGGAACACACACACATATACACATACACATACACAACACATACACATATACATATACATCATATACAGTTTAAGTCAAGAACTAAGACAATAGCAGTAACAGCTCTTTTAAGCTCTGATCTTAACAAATTCATGTTGGGAAATGTCCTGTCTATGATATTCTCATGCTGAATCGGGTCCATTATTCTCTAAGGTAAATTTTTGGCAAGCTGATAATTGCCTCCTAATATATTAGGTTGCTCCCTGGAGGGATCTGCTATTCAGATAAGAACTTGTTCCTCGCTAAATCCAGCTACCTTACTCTGGGAAGACGAAAGAAACCCCAAACATAGCTGTAAAACACAATCACTCAGAGTTAATGGCCTGGAAAGATCGTAAAGAGACACTCTTAGAAACCCAGACTAGGCAGTTTTTCATATTGTTCCTTTATAGAATAGGAAATCCAAAAAACTGATAATAAAATAGTCACCCTAATGAGACAATTAAAAGTGTAATCCTCTCTCCTGGCATTAACGCTCAACTAGCAGAACTCTGGTTCTGAACTAAAGGTTTAAAGGGTTAACATTTACATTGATTATACATATGTCTTCCTCTTCTTCCAGACTCATGGTTCTATTTCCTTCTGATATTGTAGTAATGCACTACAAAGTGCATCAAAAGGGCTTGAGATGGAACCTCAAAGGGAAAAGTTTGGCTGAACAGGCTGCCAAGGCTACGCTAAGAGCTAAAAAAAAAAAGAAAAAGAAAAAAAGAAAAAGAAAAAGACACTCCTGGTTTGACAAGGCATTCTAGAGAGAATATGTTTCCTATATTCCTAAGAGAAATAATGGGCACTTTTATGTGAATATGACTTACAATGCATAGGGTAGCTCCAGACAGAAAAAAAAATGTTGATCTAACCTGAGTCTAATTAATAGAGAATTCTTAAGTCAGAGATAACAGAACTTTATTATACCTTAGTTTATTAAAAAATAATTTCTGGGTGTTATTCAATCTTTATTAAAATGATTAACTTAAATTTGTTGATAAAAAAAATTGTCTCCAGGGCTGTTAACATGTTTTTCTGGTACCTACAAAGTTTTTAATTTTTTTTAAAATATGGCTTAAATATAGCACATCACCAAACATCTTAAGTTGGATGTTACAAATGAACTTTAAGGTTTTATGCCATCTGTGGTGGCTTGATTCAGGTGTCCCCAATAAATTTAAGCCTCCTGGAGACAATGTATTATTGGAGGTGGGCTTATGGGTGTTATAGGCAGCTTCTCCTACCTAGTATTTGACACACTCTCCTTAGATATAAGCATTTAACTAGATTTTCTAAATGATCATGGCATAAAGTTAGCAATGTTCATTGTGTTTATATTATTATTGACAGTAAACACCTAGGTTTTCACAAAACCACACCCTTCAAATTCTTCAGAACAATGGTGTATCAAGACCTCTTAATCATTACTCCACTGAAAGTATAAAAGATGAGATAGGGAAATGGCTCCGCTGATAGAGGCTACTTTCAACCCCTCAGCCTTCAATATAATGGGCAATGTAATGACTAGCTCAGTGATTGTAGACGACCACTTTGCTAAATCAATACGGCCCTGGAGGAGAAATCCTGGTGTCAGGCATGCATGGGACTTATGGCCTGATCAACATGGGGTGGCTTTAGAATGCTCCTCTGGAATATGATATAATCACTGAGATTAATTTTTACTTATGCTTATGCAACACCTTTTTGGTACGTGTTTATCAGAAGAAAAGGGTCAAGTAAATATCTAATTTATCCCTTTGGGCTAAGATTTCCTAACTCCCTGATGTTGCATATGGAGTGCTAAGTCAATTGAAATTCCATTGAACCACAAAGTACACTAAAAATTGGGAAATGAAAACAATGTGAATTTGAGAGTGGTGGAGTTACTGTGCCCTGAATCTGATGGCTTTGAATGTCTGTTATGGAATACAAGAAGAAAGGATGTGAAACTCAAAGAATTTACCTGTGTTTTACTTACCTTCTTGTTGCTGGGACAAAACACCTGACCAGATGCAGCTGATGGGATGAACGGCTTTATTCGACTTCGGGTTTAGAGTGGAACCACATCATGACCAGAAAAGCATCCCGTATCTGAGTGGAAGTAGGCTAAGTACTGAACTTTGACCTTGACCAACAGCCCTCAAGGTCTGTTCTCACTGACATTCCTCCTTCAGCAGGCTCCCTCTCAAAAACTGCCAGCAGCCAAACACAAACACAGGAGGCCATGGGGACACCCCACACCCAAACCATGATAAGCCGAGCTTCCTTACAGGTGACAGAGAAGAGGAAAATAGAAAAGCAAGGTTCACTGCACCATGCAAAGTAGAACATTGTCTATGGGAGAGAAAAGCTACGTGGACAAAGCATATAAGATGAGACGGGAAAGAAAAAAAAAGAATTTGTACAAAAATTGAGTAGGGTAGTGTAGAAAGGCTTTAGAATAAAGACATAACAGATTCATCTTTAAATAAAACATTTAGAGAAAAGACAGATATGTTTCAAATGAGTGGAGGAGATGTGTGTGTGTGTGTGTGTGTGTGTGTGTGTGTGTGTGTGTATGCAGCATGCATGTGCTTATGCTGACAGGCAAATGTGCAAACTCTTGGTGACGGTAAGATACACGTTTTAATGCATTTTATTTATGTCATTTAGTTTTTGATAAATAATTTCCGATGTTTTTAAAATTGGCATCGTGGAACTTTAGCTATGGTGAATTATCATTGAGTTTGGGTAGGATGCATGTTAGAGAGACTGATATGTTAAAATTCTGATAATACAGAAGGAAGCTTGCTGAGAAACTGGCTTCTTATGCAGGACAAGAGAGCTGTCAGAGGCTAGTAGTACTAAAGTAGGTATCTTAGAAGCTGAACAGTCAGACATGGGGCATCAGAAAATGAGAGTGGATGAACCCAGGTCAATGGAGCCAGAGTACCAAGAAATGCCAAGCAGATTATTGGATCATTTCATCCTTGTCATGGTAAGATCACCGATAATGTTAACATGAGTTACTGTTACAAAGGACAGTGATAAAAGCCAGCCATATGTTAAAGACATCAGTGAATGAGGGTCACTGACAGGTGCAGAACTGATAACAACATAAAGAAAGAAGGTGGTAATGGGTGATAAACTTAATGACAAAACCTTATAAACAGCATCTTTGTTTTGACCATTGGAGAAATCACTTGGAAGCTGTAATGAATACAAAACAAGCAGGCAAGTTTCCCACTATAAACCTGACTAGAGTTTATTATGAAATAAAACTGCATTTTTTATGTTTTGATCACACCAGCATGTGTGTAGTGTATATATAGCAAGATAAGTTAGCTGTATGTACTTTAATACAAAATTAAATGAGTATACATGTCAATACATGTTTAAATAAATGCATATAACCTCATTAATTATCTGTGAATTATTTCTTCTATAACATGGGATAGTAATTTATTATAGCCAGCATATACAGGTACATTATTCTAATATTTAAAACTCATAAAATTATTTGTAATATTTAATTAGTATATGCTCCTATGCACATTCATATGCATGCATATGTATGTTTTCAAATGCCTATCCACTTTGTTAATTTTTTTTCTTTTTCAAAACTCTAAATTTTTCTTTGAAGTGGACATGCAGTGGTCTGAAGAAAATGGTAGAGAGATGATTTCAGAGCCATGGAGTGGTGGGAAGGAAAGAGGATTTTCGATAGCTTTATGTCCTTATGACTTTGGACTCGGTGATCAGTATCAGCCAGGCCTGTCTTCAAGGAAGTTTGGCTTTCCCCAAACCAGAGTTTCAGTCTCAGTGGGGTAAAAGCAGTCCTCACATGTCTCCTCCCTAGCCAATGACTAATGGTGACATGATTCCTGTGTGTGACACAAAAGGCAGGCAGCCAGGGCATTTCTTCCTTCTAGGTACTAACCATGCCAGGCCCTGCTTAGCTTCCCAGATCAGACAAGATTGGATACATTTATGGTCGGATGGCCGTAGACAACTGAGGGCGTTTCTGAGAAAGACCTTGCTCTCTGGAGAAAGTATTCAGGGTGAGAGCCAAAGATGGTTTCTGCATTTGCTTCCAGGAATGATCTTTGGGACCATAGGTGATGTATTGAGATCACAGCTGTATTCATAGGATACATGGAAGCTTAAAAGTAGCTGAACTAATTTTTGATATAAAGAATTAGACTCAAAGTTGAAATGATAATAATATACTCTTTTCAGCCTTCTAGCATGCCAGTATTGTTTCCCATTGGTGTGCACGTCTTGTAATAGTCTAACTTATATGTTCACTTCTTTCTAACGTGGATAGGTAAGATCTGAAATTAGTACGGAGTACAATGTGATTTTTAAAATTAAGGAAAAACAATGTTTTCAAGCAAACAGACCATTTTTGGTTGGATATTTGCTTGGTAGTACTATCTAGTTAAGACATTGTTTTATAGGAAAATAAACAGGGGTTCAATGGCCTCCTCAAGCATGTGTACTAAGTCAATGTGAAACACAACAGTAATCATAAAGCTGATCAAACTTCCCACGGACCACCAGTCCTTAAATCATCTCTTGTAACTGTGAAATCAGTCTCGTACTTTCCTACCTAGGGCTCATTCCCTACTGTCTTCTGCTGTTGTAAATCTCATCTTTTGAAGAATCAAAAAGATTGATAAAGTATGTGTATGTGGTTTTTTTGTTTTCTTCCTGTTTGAATACAAGCCATGAGAAAGAAGCTAAATGTGAATTACAGCGTCTCTGCCCCATGAATCTGTTGAGGGCTGTGAATCTGTCTCCAAGAGATGATGGATGAATGAATGATATAGACAGCAAGTGTTCAGCACAGTCGCATCTGTCACCTTTTAGAAAGATAAGGCATCATCTCTGGATTCAGGTGAAGGCTGATATATCAGAACGTATTTACAATGCAAGGCCTGCAAAGCAAGAATGGAGGGAGAGAGTATACTAGCCCTACTAACATACTATAACTTAGTATAGGGAAATATACTGAGTTATTAATGCAATGTGTGTGTGTATGTGTGAGTAATTGCACTGAGACTATGGGCAAAATTCATACTATCACAGCTTTTGTACTGTGGTAGTTTGAATGCCAAATGTCTCCCGGAGCCTCAGGTGTTGTGATTAAGCCTTCGACTTGGTCCTCGGCTGATGGAAGTGGTGTGTTCTTAGGAGTGTTCTTTGGGTTATTTATCCAGCCCACTGTGCTCACACCTAACCTGCTCAAACTGCTCTTTCTCTCTGCTGCTAATATGCGAATATATGAACCAGCTGCCATGCTTTTACCACCATGATAACTATTTCCCTTGAAACTATGAGTCTGAAATCAACATTTTTCTCCCATAAGTTGCTTATGGTTGGATGTTTTGTCCCAGCTCCATGCAAGGTCTTAGCTCTGCTCAAGTTTTGTTGGCCAATACATCAAAAAAGCAAGCTCACATCCTGGAAATCATTCCAAGAGAGATATTTATTGAAATAATGAGTGCATATGAGACTTTGAAAGTGGTTTAAAAGCCATGCGATAGACTGGAGAGATGGCTAAGCAGTTAAGGCGCTGCCTGAAAAACCTAATGACTGGAGTTCAATTCCCCAGTGCCCATGTAAAACAAGATGCACAAAGTGGTGCATGTGTCTGGAGTTCGTTTGCAGTGGCAGGAGGCCCTAGCATGCTCTCTTCTCTCTCGCTCGCTCTCGTTCTCCTTATAAAATAAATAAGATAAATCTCTGTTTTACAAAAGCCATGTGAAATATTTCTTTCACAGGTGGGAAATATTATATAATTTATCTATCATCTATTGATCTATGATGCATTTGTATCCATTTATATCTTCATATTTATCTTCATCTCTATAATTCATAGCCTATCTGTATTTATATATGGATATATGTAACTGTCTATTATCTACCCATGTAGATCTTGTTTTTTCCAAAGTTACTTACAATGTAGTAAATCAGGTTAAGAAGAAGCTAAAAATTGATTCCTTAGCCAAAGTATCACTATGTATGCAGATTCTTCAATACTCAGCTGGGTGAGTTCTTCAACAATGGCCATGGCGTAACCACGCAGAGTATATGCAACTCATGCATACAGCAATAACAACACTGAGGGACAGGAGGAGGTTGGAGAACTTTTGTGGAAGTTGTGCTTTGCATTGGCTTGTGGAGGGTTTCACGCAGGTAATGAATAGTCTTTCAGTGGGAGAAGATACAGATTTGGATCTATTTCTCTAAGGATTTCACATGTATTATGCCTTCCTTTCCTTTCCCTATCCTCACTGCCCTCTGAATCTTCGCCACATACATGTAGAGGAAATCGTTATAGTTAGTGTCATGGTTTGATCCAGGTGTCCCCCACAAACAAATGAATGTGTTCTGATAGATCGATCCTCAGCTGACGGCAATTTGGGAATTAGAACCTCATTAGAGCTGTGTTGTTGGGGGTGGGCTTATGGGGGTTATAAGCCAGCTCCCCCTTGCCAGTATTTGGCACACCTTCCTGCCACTGTTTGCAGTGCTGTGGCAGAGGTGATGTCCACCCTCTGCTCATGCCATCGTTTTCCCTACCAGAATGGGGTCTCCCCTTGAGTCCGTAAGCCAAATAAACCCATTCCTCCATAAGCCACTTTTGCTTGGGTTCTCTCTGTGCAGCAACAAGAAAGCTGACCGCAATAGTTTTGGTACCAGAAGTGGGGTGGACTTGTGATGGTTAAGTTTGTCAACTTGGATACTAAGATATAAGAAGATATGATTTGATGTCAAGTTGACAAGGGGTGGACTTGTGATGGTTAAGTTTGTCAACTTGAGCTAATCCATAATAATCTTGGGTGGATCCCTGAGCTTGCCTGCAGAAAGGATTGACAAATTCCTTTTGGGATTTTGGAGAAGACTTGTGATGGTTAAGCTTGTCAATTTGAGCTAATCCATAGTAATCCTGGGTGGGCCTTCCAGAAGGAGACTAATATAAGGAAGCTTAGGGGGAAGGAGACTCTCTTCCTTCCTCCCCCGGCTGCTGGTGCTGGTTCGAGACTTGCACTCGCATCCTGCTCTCCCACCCTTCCTGGACATCGGAATCCAGTTTCCTTGGCCTCACATATTGGACTGAAGAGCAGCTGGCTCCCCAGGGATTCATCAGGCCTTTTGAGCTGGATTGGCACTGCTGAGACATCCATCTACGTGGACTGAACAGCTACTGGTTCCTTACCTGTGGGCCTACAGACTGCTACTATTGGACCGCCATAAGCTGTCTCAGTAAATTCCTTTTTTATATATCCATTCTATCAACTCTGTTCCTTCTAGAGAACCCTGACTAATACAGTTAGCAAGACATGGATTCAAGTGTCAGACACGTGTCCTATTGTGTAACATGGAAAACAGTCATAAATAATCTGGCTGTCTACCATTCAAATTGTCAGCTGCACAGGTCACGAGGTGGTCCATTCTAAATATGATCAAAAGTGTAAATCACCCTGGTTGAATTCCTGGAGCATAAAAAATGCTCCAAATGCCACTTACCCCTCCTCCTCATGTGTATTGAACTCTATGGTCTTTGTCTTGTAGTTGTATAGTTATTTTTGTTAAAGTCTGTTCATTACTTAAAATTTGAGGGAAATTTTATATATATATATACTTCCCTGAGGACCCTCCTGTTTCAAGTTAGTCCTTTGTTTTATTGTCTCCTTTCTTTCACCTCCTTTATAGTATATGTCAAAATGTTGATAGCCTCAGAACCTTCCTAGTATTGTGGGGGTCTCAGTAACCACTGTGGAGTCATGAATGTACCTGTCAGTTAATGTCATGAGAACTGTGCCTAAATTATGACTATGTAAACTTTGGTTCTTAAATTCTTTCTGAACCCTCTTTTGCAATGTTGTCTGAACCTTGAATGGTGTGGTAGAAATCTGCTTTAGGGTTGAGCTCTCAACAGCCTTTTATTTTCTACTTTGATGAGTTTTGAGTCTCCTCAGTGTCTACCACCAAAACTATAGAAAAGTTTCTCTGGCTAAGTAAGAGCAGTACTCACATCTTTCCTCAACTATCTCTGCAATGTTCCCTGAGCCCTGCTGGGTATGATACAGATGACTCTTCCAGTCCTAAGCCCTGTTTTTCTTATTTTTGTAATTTTGATGAGTCATGGGTATCCCTGGCATTTGCACAGTCTATGAAAAGAAGGTTCTTTAATAAAAGTGATATCAGCTTTAATTGACAAGCTTTAACATACACCATATGATGTCATTAATGTCTCTGTTTAGCCAAGGGACAGTAGAAGTTTCCATCCAGAGACTATAGACATTCCAACCCATAGCTGCCTGACTGGATTCTCCATACTGGGCAAGTATCCTACCTCTGAGCATAATTCCTTATCTAACCACAGAGCAACTGATTGCACCATAACTTATGTGCCACTATTGCACTGGTGCCTACACCTTTCCTGGCAGGTTGATTTTGTAGCCTGCAGAATTCACTGCTTGTTCAGACTACAGAAGTCTTTCCCCTGCCAGCAGCTCACCTAGCACCTTCCAGCACTGTGACAGCCATCTGGTGGGGAGACGGATTCCATCTTATTTCCAATTTGATTTCTCGGTGTCCTGTGACCACAGCTTGGGGTGTCTTTAGTAACAGAGTCTTCTCATCCAGTTATGGTGGGTAAACAAGTGCTCTGACAATGACTGGCACTGTTTTGAGGGTTGTAGCTCAGGAGGGGGTGACCCAACTCTGGCCCCAAAAATTCATCTGCAGTTACCCATGGCTCCAGAATAAAGCTTTCTCCAGCCCAGCAGGGTATTTCTGACAAGTGCACCTTCCTCCTTGTCTTTGTAAAAAAAAAAAGAATGTCTTTTAAGTAGTGAAAGAAGTAGGTTTCCAAGGTAATTATTTTCATCATCTTTGTATCACTCCTCCACCCCTTTCTCCCTTTGACCTTAAACCTTTCTGTTCCCTGCATTCTTTCCCACCACTTACTTCTTTACTTTCCTAACCATTAATCCCACCTTGCTTCGTCTCTCCCCAAGCCTGATTCTAGCATCTTTTTTTTTTGAATTTATTTTTTTATTTTATTTATTTTTTTCTTTTTTTTTTAATTGTCCATAATGAGTTACAACGTTTAGTGGGCAAACGATGAGTTGTTACCCCCAATTCCCCACTGCCCTCCCCTCCCTCCTCCACTGGATAACCTCCTTCATGGGTCGTCTGGATCAGTCCTTGTGACAGGGGACCATGGATAGCCTAGTATTCAGCCAGGTTCTCCTGTCCGTACCTCTGTATCGTCTCCCCCACCACGGCTCTCACACTCTTTCCGCCCCCTCTTCCGCATAGTTCCCTGAGTCGTGGTGGATGAGTAGTAAGTTTGCTTTAAGGTTGTGAGCTTAGGGGTCTTTGTGTCAAAAATCATTGGTTTCTGTTCCACTGGCTAATCCTGTGTTGATTTAATGGCTGTGGCTGTGGGCCCCTTGTTCATCTCATCTTTCTCTGCAGAGTTCCATTTGGATCCTCCATTGTATGACTGTGGTGGCCCCTCTCTTGCCAGAATCTCAGCTATCGGCCTACGGTCGGTTGGTAGGGTTAGATGAGCCCCAGCACTCTCGCTGCATCCTGAAAGATACAAACACAATCTCCATCGGAGAGTGAGATCAGTGTAGGTTAACAAATATACATAATTTTGGATTACCAGGATTCGATTTTTAGTAGCCTCCCTGTCAGTTGGTCCCATAGTGCATCTTCTCTTGGGAGCCTAAGAGTACGGGATCCGGTGCCTAACGCCCTGAATCCCAAGTTCCAGACAAGGGGACCCCCTCACTAAGTGGAAAATTGGCCGAATTGAAAGCTGTTGATTGTCTCCCCAGGTCCAGGCTCCTCCACTACACAAGTGCTCCTTTCTTGGTTCGCTGCTCACTCCTATTAGGAGTTGTGGTCAGCCTACTCATAACCACCAATTGTGTTTCCTGTCAGTGGTCTCTGTTTAGTCCAGCTGTCGTTGATCATTTTCCCCTGGCAGCCTGTGCAGTGCCTTCCAGCACTACACTAACTGCCTTCTGGGGGCTGGATACCATTCCGGACGTTGAAGGGTTTCTCGATGCTGGTCGATGGCTGTCTGTGGTTTCTTCAGTAACAAGGGTTTTGCCTCAGGCCTG
>PVHP010017120.1:0-34888 GCA_004024765.1 Zapus hudsonius
TCTCTATCTCTCTCTCACTAGCTCGCTTTCTCTCTCTCTCTGCTTGCAGATAAATTTTTAAAAAGATATTATGGTTGTAAACATTTATGCTCCTATTATGGGGCTCCTAACTTTATAAAACAAACACTAAAAGGCATAAAAGAACACATAAGTCCAGACACAATAATAGTGGGAAACTTCAATACCCGACTCTCTTACTTACATAGGTTATCCAGATAAAAGAAACTTCAGAATTAAACTACGCCATGGATCAACTGGACCTATCAGATATGTGCAGAGTATTCCATCAAAAAGATAGGGAATAGTCATTCTTCTCAGTGACTCATGGAACCTTCTCCAAAATAAGCATTAACAAATATAAAAAAAATGTGGTAATCACTTATATCCTATGAGATCACACAAATTCTTGGGACTGAGCAACACACTTTTGAGTGAATAATAGGTTATTGAAAAAAATTAAGGAGGAAATTTTAAAAGTTCTAGAAACAAATGAAAAGGATACTACAAGAGACCAGGTCCTCTGGGATATAGCCAAGGCTATCTTGAAAGGAAAGTTTAAAGCTATAAGCACCCTTATCAAAAAAAGCAGAGAGATCTAAAATAAGCAAACTAACAGTCTCCTTCAAGGTCCTAGGAAAACAAAAATAAGCCAATCCCAAACCAATAGATGGCAAGAAATAATAAAAGTTGGGGGAGAAATTTATGAAATAGACACTAAAAGACTAATACACAAAATCAAACAAAAAAATGCTTATTTGAGAAAATAAGTAAGATTGATAAACCCTTAGCCAAACTAATGAAAGGGATGAATAAGACATAAATTAACAAAATTGGAGACAAAAATTGAACATACTCCAATCACATCTAAGACACCATTGGAGAGAGAGCTCAATGGTTAAGGTGCTTGCCTGCAAAGTCTAACAGTGGATCTGATTCTCCAGTACCCACATAAAACCAGTTGTACAAAGTGGTACATGTGTCTGGAGTTCATTTCTAGCGGCCAGAGGCACTGGTGCACCAATTTTTTTCTGTCTCTTATCTCTCTATTTCTCTCTACTTGCAAATAAATAAATAAAACTATCTTTTAAAAGATTATCTGTCATGACCAGTTGGAATTTATACAGGCATACAAGGTTAGTTGAGCATACATAAGTCAATAAATGTAATACACTATGTAAATAAACTCAAGGGTAGAAATCATATAACCATCTTAATTGATGCACAAAAAAAGGCATTCAAGAAAGTCTAAATGCCTTCATGATTAAAGTCCATGAGAAAATCAAAATAAATGGAGAATACCTCAAAATAATAAGAGCCATCTATGGCCAACCCACAGCCAATATTATATGAAATGATAAAAACTGATACCATATATTCTATAATCTGGAATGAGACAAGGATGTTACTCTTGCAACTTCTATTCAATATCATGCTCAAAGTCCTACTAGAGGGCTGGAGATGGCTCAGCGGTTAAGGCATTTGCCTCTAGTGCCTAAGGCCCCGGGTTCAATTCCCCAGGAACCACATAAGCCAGACCCAATAGGTGGTGGCCCTGGTGTGCTCTCTCTCTTTTTCTCTCTCTGCTTGAAAATGAATAAATAAAATATTTTTTAAAAAGTCCTACTAGAGCAAAAACATAAGGAGACATAAAAGGAATAAAATAGGAAAGGAGCAAGTCAAACTATCCTTAGTCGCAGGCAAAATGACTCTGTAATTAAAATAACAACCAGCAGAATCTACCAAAAAATCTCCTAGAGTTAATAAATACATTTAGTAAATTTGCAGGATATAAAATCAGCTCACAAAAATTAGTAGTTTTCATATACAGCAATAATAAACTTGCAGAGAAATTAGTCAAAGAAAACATCCCATTCACAGTAGGTCCCCTACCAAAATTAAATACCTAGGAATAAACCTAACTAAAAATACGAAAGATCTGTATTCACAATCAAAACTGAAAAAAGAAATCAGAGAGGGCACCGCATGACAGAAAGACCTCCCATGTTCCTGGATTGATAAAACTGTGAAACTAGCTATCCTACCAAAAACAATCAACAGATTCAATGTAGTTTCTATCAGAATTCTAATGATGTTCCTCACAGAGCTCAAAAAATTAGTTCAGGAATTCATATGGAACCACAAAACACAGCAGGAGGTACCTCAATACACAATCTCAAATTCTACAAAAGTAATCCAGACAGCATGGTACTGGCACCAAAAGACATATTGACCAATGGAAAAGAATAGAGGAATGAGAATTTAATTCACAGTGCTTTGACCAACAAATCTTAAACAAATGAGCCTAAAATATTCGGTGGAAAAAAAGACAGCTTATTCAACAGATGGTGCCAGCAAAACTAGACATTCCCCTACAAAAGAATGAAATTAGATCCATATCTCTCTCCCTGTACAAATACCAAGTCAAAATAAATCAAGGACCTCATTGTAAAGCCAGAAAAATAGAAAGGCCTAGAGGAAAAAATAGAGATCATGCTCCAAGTTATAGGCATAGATAAGACTTTTGTGATCAGGACTCTAATAGCATAGGAAATAGCCTCAAGAATCAATAATTGGGACTACATGAATTTTTTTTAAAAATCTGTGCAAGAAAAGAAACCATCACCAAATCAGAGACAGCCTACAGAATGGGAGAAAATCTTTGCTGCCTATACTTCAGAGAGGGAGCTAAGAGCCAGAGATGACAAAGAACTGCAAATTTAAACAACAACAAAAAAAAACCCTCAAATTTGCCAATCATCTAATGAAATTAACAGACAGATCACAAAAGAAGAAATACAAATGGCCAATAAGTACTTTAAAAATATTTGACATATCTAGCCATTGGGGAATGCAAATCAAAACAACTTTAAGCTATCACCTTACCCCAGTCAGAATGGCTGTCATCAAAACAGACAACAAATACTGGTGAGGATGTGCAGAAAAGGAACCCTCTTGCACTGTTGGTGGGGGTGCAAACTAGTTCAGTCACTATGGAAGTCAGTATGGATTTAGAACTAGATCTCCCATACAGCCCAGCTATATCACTTCTGGGCGTATATCCTAAGGGACTCCACATCCTATTACAGAGATACTTACTTGCATATCCATGCTTATTGTGGATCAATTTACAATAGCTAAGAATTGGAATCACCCTAGATGCCCAGTGATAGATGAATGCTTTATATATGCAAAGTGCACCTATATACAAACATGAGGTACATATATACAAAGGAATTCTATTAAGCAGTAATGAAAAATTAAATCCTCAGGACAATGGATGGATCTGGAAAGAATCATATTAAGTGAATGACTCGAAGTCAGAAAAACCAAAACCGTACATTCTCTCCAGTATATGTGTCTGAGCTTGTAATATCTGTAAGTATGCATATACAGTGAACAAAATGTGGATAGAAACTATAAACATAGAACTGTAACCAAAAATAAATGTAAAGAGATGAGCATTCTGACTTCTATTTGCACACCTACGCATGTAAACACACGTGCACACAACTTTGTTAACATCTCTAAAGTACTCTAAGTGGGACTCTGTAGTGGTGGTCACACTGTCAGAATAACATTTTTATTCTTGAGTGATCTGAGAAACTCACACAAAACATAAATCTTATTCTATCTTCAGCTTAAGCCAGCAAGTAGCTAGAATCCAAAAGGGGGCTTTAGGCCACTGAGGAAGCAAGGCACACTCCTCACCTAAGGTTCAGCCCTATAGGTGGGCTCTCATCACTGCCTATCAGGTATGGCCAACACTCTGGGCAGGATGTAATGAGAAGTGATGTGAATTCTGATTAAAACCATCAGACAATTGGAATGTGAAGAGTTTCTTCTCACTACCCCTAAAATTCAACAAATGAGAAAAAAAGATCATTTGAAGTCTTCTCACAGCCGAAACTGAAGGTCTACTTTTGCGGAGCCATATACAGGTATAGCATCCAGGTACACACATGAGTACCTGTAGCTCCACAGTTCAGTGTCACATTGAGGTTCTGTAGCTTCCTCCCAAGTGTGAATTATTTGAACTGCAGGTGCCCAACAGGGAACATGTTCTAGGATGTCTTTGGATTTGGCTTTGCTTTGTTTCTTGAGGAGCAGCATCCCAGCCTTCCAAGACCTCTGACATTTGGGCCAGGGCAGGAGTTTCCACTCTGCTGAGTGAAAAAAAAAGCAGTGGGGGAGGGTTTTTTATTTTTGTTTATAATTTTTCCAATAAGATTGACATACATCAGTTCTACTTGCAGGCTGGAGTCTGAGGGCAATCTTAGATACTGTCGTTTTCTAACCCTAGTTTCTACAAGCTTCCTCAAGGCCTGGGAAGGATGAGCAATAAATTGCTATAGTAAGCCAGGGTATTGGTGTCTGTCAGCACCTAATGTCACACTGCTAATAGAGGGGTATGAGCTATGGCAGAGAAGCCATAGATATAAAGGTAGGCACCATAGCCTCAGAGGAGTAAGGCAAGGAGATGTCTCCTGAGAGCATGTGATGGGAGATAGCAGACACCAGCACAATGTTACCAACAAGTGTAGTTTTATTGCTTCCTAGAGAGATTCAGCATAGGGCATGGGGAGATTTGCTGACAAGGTGCTTGCCTTACAAACCTGAGGATCTGAGTCCAATTTCCAGTGCATACTTAAAATGCCAGACATGGTGTTTTTGCACCTCTAAATCTTAACTGGGGGGCAGAGACAGGAAGATCCTTGGGGCTCACTAGTCAACCTAGCTAATTAGAGATCCTCCCCCCCAAAAAAAAGTGGACAGTGTTACTGAGGAGGACACTGGCTACACACACACACACACACACACACACACACACACACACACACACACGTGACCACACCCATATATACACACATGCAAAAAAGAAATACAAAGCTCTAACTCTTCCCAAGAACATACATGTTCATAAAGACCTATAATGCTCATGAATTTCAGCATTTTCCAGACCAAAGGGGTTCAGATCAACTTTGAATAAACATCTACTATCTTGGTCCTGAGATCTTTCTGTATTAACAGCTATCATCACAGTGGCTATGGGATGAGATTTGCAGAAGTTACATGAGTTTTCCTCACAGAAGTTACCAGGTCTTCCTTTGGCCACTGTTGCTTTATAGTTATTCCTAAGTCACTCCCTTATGTCAGTGTCCACAGCAGAATCTCAGTTCTGCAAGACTTTCAGAAGATTCGGAAAGGTAACCATCACAAACGATCACTGTGGAAGAGAAAAAGAGAATGTCTGATTTTAGTCATGGGCATGGGAGGAGGGGACTATAAGAACTTCATAGATTTAGTGTCATTATAAAGAAAGATCGGACAAGACCCATGTCTGTAAAATCTAGTAAAAACATGCAGACCCTATCTCCAAACAAACGCTGAGTGAAAAGTCAAGCCACTTGAAAGAAGGGGTTTTACTGTCCTCCCACTAAGCCAGCTTTATGAGCCATTTGCTGAGCTTGGCCTGGGTCCTGTCAGGTGTGCTGTGTGTTCACCATGCTTGACGGCGTTTCTTCTCACCTTTCACTCAGTTGTACCTTTTAATGCATTGACAGTTTCCTTCGTCAAATTTAATGACCTTTCTCAGACAAAGGGAGAGCTGACTAATCAGATTGTATTAGCAACAGCCTTCAGGAACCTACTTGTCTGCAGTCCCCCAGGCCATTAAAGGTTCACCCCAGGTCTATAAATGAAGGTGATCACAGATCAGACATTTGCCATGTGTACAGTGCAGAGGTCTCACACAGGGCTGGTTTCCAGTCCCATTTTGACCCCTGGTCTTCATTTTCTTTTTCACATTTTTAGCTGAGGTTTATTGCTTATTGTGTGGGTTGGTTTTTTTTTTTTATTTTTTCGGGATTTTTAAAATGAAGAATAACCTAAGATTTCATTATAAAATTAGAAAAAAAGGGGGCACCTTTACAAATGTTTTGTTCAATGTATTAGGTAAAAAGCATTTCAACCAGAAAACACCATAATGCTTTTTATTGCTCTTATTTTTGTTGTTGTTGATGTTGTTTTTCTGGAAAGAAGCTCCAGTTTCCATTTCTGGATAATGAAATAGCAGTAAGGTCTCTGTCCCGCATACACACCTATATGTTCACACACATCATAGACACCCATGCACACACATTTACATGTGCACACGCATATGGACACACATGCACACACCTATATGTGCACACACATCCACACACATCACAGACACACTTGTACACACACCTACACATGTGCAAACAAACCCACATATGCACATGCACAAAACCTCGCACACAACACAAGATGATGAGAGTAAATTCCAATTGAGCTACAGGGGAACAGAGTGTCTGCTTTCACGTGGGCTTCCTGTGATGATCTTGCTGCTCGGGGAAGCCTAAAGTGGTGACCTTATGTGAGTGCATTGATGTCACAAGGAGAAGGAGACATGCCAGAATGCTCTGTTTATATGAGCCAATAAATGTCATGTTGTCCTTACGCCACTTTCTGTGAAGTTCACTTGCAGTTGCAGCTGATAGACGTCTCTGTATATCCCATCTGCTCAGCTATTGTCTCCCCAACTGGACTATAAATTTGCTGAGAATAGAAGGACCCAATGAGTTGAGTTTATGTACCCAAAGTGCACAGCCCACCTATGGAGGTATTCAGAAGGGTCTGTGTTTGTTGAGATGAATTTAAGAATTCATACTTTCAATGGAAAAATATGAATAGAGCAGAGTTCAGATTTGCCTTACTGTCTTCCAAAGGTTTCTGAACAGCTGTGTGAGGCTTTTAACAATATGAGACCTTTAGACTCTGCCGCAAAGAAGCAAAAGGACAAATTGGGTGATATTACTTGAAAATTTCACTGCTAAATTGTTTATTTGGACATACAAAGCTTCCAACAGCCCCACTGAAGTCAAATGGACAGGGTGAAAAACAAAAAATGCTACAATTATTTTCATTTCTGTTCTCTGATAATTATTTATTTTATACCTTCTCCCTAAAACATCATATACAATTGTCCTTAGAGAAGTTATCTCTCTCTTTTTAAATTTTTCTTTATTTATTCACTTGCAAGGAGAGTGAGAGAGAAAGAGAACGGGAATGACAGGGCCTCTTGCCACAAAAGTACTCCAAATGCATGTGCCACTTTGCACATCTGCCTTTAGGTGGTACTGCGGAATTGAACCCAGGCCTTCAGGCTTTGCAAGTACATGCCTTTTAACCACTGAGCTATCTTTCCAGTCCTCAAGTCAACTCTAATTTCTAATATATGGAAGTGGTGAGGAGAGGACTATAGTGACCAAAACCTACCAATGAATGCACACAAAGCTGGGTGTGTTTGACTTTTAAACCTTCCCCTTAGCAAATCTCTTCTGCTGATCTAAAATTATCATTAAGCTCTATTGCAATCTAGAATTTATTAAAAGGGACATCAGGATAAGTTAGAATTAACTTTCTTCCACAAATGATATATTGAAGTTCATGTGAGGATTTAGAAACTGGAGTTGGACTTGAAGAGTTGTAATGCTTGGAGCAAAGCAGGATTCTTATGAATATGAAGGTTGAACAGAAGGGACTAGAGGAAAAAATAAAGAAGAAGAAGAGAAAGAGAGAAAGAGAGAGAGATAGAGAGAGGAGAGAGAGAGAGAGAAAGGTTTCAGCATTTGTCTGTACTGCCCATAAACCAATGCTGATACTTTTCTTATAGCTCCACATTGGATATACTGGGCGACCTCAAAGTGGTCCCCCTTGCAAAACTAAATCCTTTGGGCTTTAGCTCTTTTAGTAAAGGGGTCTCAAGCTCTATGTCATTCTATATGCATTACTAATGTGCTTAAAACAGAACCTCTGCTGTATTAGTTAATGAGCAGATCTCAGCTTTAATTGTAAGAAACCACAAATAAGTTCTGCCACTCTGCTCCCTACCCTGCAGAGAATACCTCACCACACAATATTAATCTCATGCCATTTGGAGCTTCAGCTTCTAGTGACTTCTGTATAAAATTAGCTTGTTCTTTTCTTAAACTCTTTTGACCTCAGTTTACATATCTCAGTTTATATGTCGGTAAAATAAGATGTATCTCAAACTGCTTTCCACAGTAGGATGATGTTATCCAATGGTATGCATGAAGGTTGTGCCATTCATTATTAATAATATTCTCAGGATGATGAGAAGTCCCATAGTCTCCTAATTGGGATTCATTTAAAGCTGTATCAGCACATCCCATCTGTCCTGGATCTGATGCTTCTGCTAGAAGACCTGTAGGGACAGGCCAGGGAAAGAAAATACTAAATCTGACTAATCTAAACACAGATAAGGACCAAATTATAAATTTAATGTGGAATTAATTTTCTAAGTCCTGATGAAATATCTCCCAACTGTTCACTAAAGTATCTGTGCATATGATAAAATTAATGATACATAGTCAACATAATCAAAGCAGTCATCAAAACCCAAAACTAGGCATCAAATTATTGCCACATTATAATTCTACTGCAAGCTTGCTAGAACTAGACTTGTCTGATTGGTGAGTTCCAGATCCAGTGAGAGACCTCTGTCTCAAAAAATAAAATGGAAAGTGATTGAGGAAGACACCCAAAATAAATCTATGGCCCTCACATATACATGCATGCTGATCCACACACATATGGGTGCCCATACATGTACAGATACACATACACAACACACACACACACACACATACACACACACACAAAATAATTAACAAATAAATAAATAAAACTAATATTTTTAAAAATAAAACTTCAATATGGGACTTATTTTAAAAATATTAAGGATGGACAGAATGGGAATAAGACAAAAACAAGAAAATTTTGGGACCAAGAAATCAGATGTATCATATCCAGGGCAGTAGAACCAAAGGCAGATTTGGGAAAGTGAATTGCAAATGAGTTTTAGGTGGGAGAGTCTTCTGAAGGCTCAGTTAGCAGCCTCTCTTAATAATATTAGAACTGGGACAATGAGCATAGTGAAACATGGTTAAAGATGAAGAAATTTAAGAGCTCACTAGAGTGTCAAGTCCCTAGATCCCACCTACAAGATGACAAAAGAGTCAAGAATTGTCTGAGACTGAACAGATCCAGTTCCTGTTTTCTCTCTTTGAATTGATGCCTCAGCATAACCATTCCTTTCAGTCCTAATCAGCCACAACCTGATGAGATGAACCTCCAAACCAGGCAGTTTATGGGAGGAAAGGATTTATTGAAGTTATACATCTATCTGTATCACAACCAGAGACTGACAGTCTCTGAATTTTCCAATTTCATCCCTCCAGCTTGGCTGAGTCACTGGGGAAAACTTCCATATCAAGCCAATGGTACTCTGTGGTAGCTCTTGCATAGTCTTTGTATGTCCAAAACATGTTTGGATCTCCATTGCAAACCATGGGCCATCTTCCAAAGGGTTCACTGGCTGATCAGAAACTTCATGCCCTGATCTATATACTGCATCTCAGAAGTGGCCCCTGTAACCATGTGCATTTTATGACTCTACACATGCATATTTTATGTTTCCCAAAGCAATATGCAAGACACAGCCATGTTATTAATTCATAGCCAAAAAAAAAACCCAAAAAACCTTGAAGACCAGGTTTCTTCCTTTCAGCTATCTCCTTTCAAGAGACTTTGCATAATCTATCATTTAGTCCTTCATAGGTGGAATGACCTCATGAATCTCTCCATTGTTTCAATGTAAAACAATTGGGCTATCTTCTTTACAATGCTAATGTGTTGACAATAGTGTTAGAAAGGAAATGACCACCATGAGAGACCTCTCTGAAAGGAAAGACTTTAATAGGAGGAAAGGGACCCCCAGCTCCAGCCTAGCTCCCAAATGGAAGAGAGCACAAGGCAAGATCAAGATCAGAGTTTTAAGGTGAATGCCCAGCTTGGGGGAAGGGGCCCAGGTGGTCACATAGCTCTCAGCATCAGGAAGGACAGTGCCTCCTGCCAGACAGAGACATAGCAGGTGGGGGGCTTTATGTCCTGTTCAGGAGGCAGGCTTTGGTTCCTGTGTTGAAACTTCTCTTGAAGCTGGTTGGGGGAGGGGACCAAGGTGTTGCCTGAATTCCGACCTAACAAATAGCAGCTTTAGTAATCTAAAGCCAGTCTCTGTCTCTGTGCCAGAAAATTAACTGGTTTGAATTTTTTTATAACTTTAAATCTTAAATTCTTAGTCACAGATTGTTAGCCAAGCACATCAATTAGTCCATTATTTAAATTCAACCTTAATCAAGCTTTGTGAGCATGGGCAGGAGAACACATCCAACCATTAATCCAGTAATGCAATTCCAATAAAGTTCTCTGTAGTCTTTCTTTCCCCTTTGAAAGTTCATAAGCCAAGCCTCCAAATGTAACTCTCTCTGCACTTAGAATTTTCAAACTTTTACCAGAATAGCCCCCCCCCAAAAAAAAAAAAACTTGACTTACTTTTCTGAAAAGTGCGAGTACCAAATCCATGTCCATTCCTCCAGTACACAAGTTTCAGAAGACCAAAATCCGCATGGTCAGATTCACCTCAGCCATATCACCCCACATCTTGGTACCAAATCTGTGGTAGTCAGCCACACACCACTGGGATAAGTCTCCAAACCAAGCACAGTTTATGGGAGGAAAATATTTATTGAAGTTATAGATCCAGGGGAAGTTCTATAATGGTGAAAGAGGCTGGCTTCCTTTCATGGGTCCAAGCAGGGAGAGCAACTCCAAAAAGCAAGCAAGTACACTCAGACGGGCAAAGTATAGGAACTCCAAGCTTGAGCTCAGACTGCTCTTTGCATATGTATAGCTGTAATTTCAGACCCACCCCAGAAATACCTTACGGCTGGAGAGAAATTATAAACTTTAATAAACACTTAAATCTGTTTGGGGACATCTATTCAAACTGCCACACTTCCCCATAGATGAAAGCATTAAAAAAAATGAAATCCTTTTTTTAAAATTAAACTCTCCTATAGCATTAACTCCAACCAAGGACAGTGGATTTCCATTCACAATTTATACATAAAAGAAGGATAAACAAGCCAAGTGATTAACAGTCTGCACATCCAACTGAGCCACACACTGCTACATCCTCAAAGCTGGGATGAGTTGCATTACCAGTAAGGTTCTGAAGTTTATCAATAAATGAACAAATGGATACATAACCAGATAAGTAAAAAGTAAACCAACAGAGATTTGCCTCACACAATTTAATTTAAAGAGGTCTCAAAGAGGTGATATTGCTTGAATGCTTTTCTCTCAGTAACATCTTGAGACCCCTGCTTGCAATGAGCATGCCCATGATAGAGATTGAGCCCCAGGTAGCTCCTATTATGGGAAGTTTAGTCAGGGCACAGTTGGTAGGAATGAAAATTAGTTTAACTTCTATGAAAAATCAGTATAGAGACTTCTCAAAAACCAAATATAGACCCTCATCTGACCCAGCTATACTATTTCTGGGTATATAACTGAAGGACTCCCTCAACAGACAGACACCAACACATCCATGTTTACTATGATACTATGCATAAGACCAGGATTTCCACAACTCTTCTTTCTCAGCTGCAGGACCAAGAGGTAAAGAAGATAATAGAAGTTGTCCACTTCCTCAGCCACTGTTGAGGTGTCAAACGGGATTCTCACAAACTTCTCCCCTTGTCAGTGATTCCCACTCTGAGCAATGAGAGCAGCACAGATTCACAACAAGAAGAGAAACCATCTGTGTTTCTCTCCCACCCTTCATCACACGCACCAGAGTCACACACAGGGCTGTAAGTTCTTGTTGGATTTGAATTTGCACTTGAAAGTCTGAATTTAGTCATTCAAACCTGAGTATCAGTAATTGTACTAAGCATCTTCACAAATTACTCTGCATCCCAGAGACCAAAGCACAAATAAATCCTGAGATTTGTGTCATAAGTAAAGCAAATAAGGAATTTAATAGATATGGATTTATATTCCAAACAGTCTATCTTTTCATACAATATTCTATGTGATTCTCAAAATATGTTTAATTTATTTGACAGTTATGAAAATACATATTAGGTTATATTTACATCAGCGATTCAAACTGAATTTAAGTCTGCAGTTTTCTTCTTTGAATCTATCTGGGATTGGCTGTCATTTATTCAGATGAACTGCTTTTTCCTTCTATTCTCTCTTTGGATTTATCTCTATTTTTTTTCATGTAAAGTTGTCCCTCTCACCATTGGGAACTCATTTCAGGATCTTTAATATCTATGCCTGGGACTGCAATAGCACATAAATCCATACAGACTGTGGTCTTTCTTACATGCCCGTGCCTGTAGTAAAGTATAATTTATAAGCACAATAAGAAACATCAACAATAATTACTAGGACAATCATAACAGTGCATTTTAATGAAAGCTATGTGAATGTTTCTCTCCCCTCTTCTCTCCTCCCTCTCTCTCTCTCTCTCTCAAAGCATCTTTCAGTGTAAAAGTACTTCCAGACTACAATTGATCAAGTGGAGTTGAAACCATAGGAATCAAAACCATAGATATGAGGAACTACTAAATTTATTTTAATTCTCATTATTTGTTATCTTTTATTCCTTTTTATTTCATTCTATAGACCCTGATTTGGATGATCGGTCTTTACTTGCCACCCACCTTACCTTTCCTCTGTCACTAAGATTTATTTCTGTTTACATAAGTAATGTCCTGTCAGAAGGTTTCTCTTGGATACATAGTGTTTCCAGAGAGAAATAATGAGAAACAATTATTGAGTGTGTGTGTGTGTGTGTGTGTGTGTGTGTGTGTGTGTGTGTGTGTGATGTGTGGTGTGTGTCTTCTGCACACATGTGTGGAAGGCAAAGAAGAATGGTGAGATTCCTTCTCTATCAGTTATTGATGTGCTACTTTAAAACAGAATCTCTCACTGAACCCCGAGACTGCCGTTTTTTCAATCAGACTGGCTGAACCCCAGTGAGCACTAGCAGCTCTCCAGTATTCACTCCCCATAGGACTAAGTTACAGGCCATGCCCAGTTATTTACATGGTGCTATTAGAGCAAAAATGAGCATAAGCTTACTGTCCTCCCCCTTATTCATTGTTACATTCTACAGGTCAAAGATGGCCAGTCACATAGCATGATGTGAGAAACAACCAGAGCTTTGAAGTTCAGTGAGACAAAGAAACAACTGCTTGTACTGTGATAAGTTAGGAAAAGATGAGACCAGAGAATACCTGGGGAAGATTATCTGAGCCTCTCCGGAACCCATTGTAAAGGTGTAAGTTGCTAGGTGTAGGCATCTGCTTCCTTGTGCTTGTTAATTTATAGGCCTAATGTCAGATACACATCTCTGTACCCTACTATAAAACCCCTTTGTAACAAGGGCTCAGGGTCAAAGCTGAATCTCTGCTTGGCCCACTGGCATAAATTCATAATAATAATAAATGAAACTCCACTCTCCTCTTGCTGTCTCAGCAACAAACAACAACAACACACACATGCACACAAAACAACTCCACAGCCCATTATGAAAGACTCCTCACCTGCAAGCAGGATTATTGCAATTGTACATTTGCAAATAGATGTTAAATACATTATACATAGGCTGGGGACACAGGTCGGCAGATGGGAGTGCTTACCCCACAAGTATGAGGACCTGTTGAAGAAATTCCCTTTGACAAACAGACAAAGCACTGGAGAATTGAGCTCAGGGTAAACCGGCCCTTTCAGGTCCTCAAACTTGTGGGGCAAGCACTCCCATCTGCTGAGCTGTGTCACCAGCCCATGTGTAATGTATTTAACATCTATTTGCAAATGTACAATTGCAATAATCCTGCTCGCACGTGAGGAGTCTTTCATAATGGGCTGTGGAGTTGTTTTGTGTGCATGTGTGTGTTGTTGTTGTTTGTTGCTGAGACAGATCTCATTCTTTAATGCTCACTACACAGTACCAGAGTTTGTACTCAATTTGTATGTAGTCCAGATTGGTCTTGAATGTGTGATAAATCTCCTGTCTCGGCTCCTAAGTACTGGGATTATTTGTGTGAACCACTAATGCTTCACTTTTATAGATTTGCTTTATTCTTTTCTCCTTTCCTGGTTTTATGACTCTATCCTTCAAGAATGCAATATAATTTTTACCTGTTTTCCCAGTTGAGTGTTTATCGCTCTTTCTCTTCTCCAACTATGTATAAAATATGGTGCATTCTCTATAAATCCTCAAAGTCTCAAAATATCTCTATATAGAGAATATCAGGAATGAGTGATAGATGATAGATGGACCAGAAAGATTGGTGGATATGGATGGATGGATGGATGGATGGATGGATGGATAGATGGATGGATGGAAGGCTAGGAGAGTAGGGGGTTGATGGGTGGATTAGATGGATAGAAGGATTGATTCAACATATATTACAAACTACTTTTCAGCATCCTCAAATATCAGGTCATTCATAGCAAGCTAACAACTGCAAACATTGGATACCAGTACATAAAATACCATTACATTTTCTTCTCATTCCAGCATAGAAAAGCTATGGGCCCATAAATTATTGTGATACAAGGCATTGAAATATAACAGAAAGTATATGGTGTGCTATGGATATGACAATTTTTCACTTTTGTAACTAACCTTACGAAATCCATTAAACTAAATATTTAGATGATACTATAAGTAATTTTTTACCCTTAAAAACAATGCCTTTCCCATTTGGAGAACAGGTTCCCCTCTGTTAGAGAGACACCCATCATTTTTTCAAGGATTGCTTAGAAAACAATTTCCTCAACAGCTTGGTACAGGTGTTAACAGGAAAGAAGATTGCTGAGAGCAAGTCTCTGCTGGACAAGAGAGGGTGTAACAGGACTCTTGGCAAAATATGGTCCTGATCTAGAGGCAGGAAGAGGCTGATGAATCACGGAAACCTCAGGGGAGGAAAATGGGTGTTGCTTATTAAGTTGCTGAAAGGTGGCCTTGTCAGGAAGGCTGGCCTGCAGCGCTCAGGCCCTCAGCCACCTCACGGTAAGATACAAGCAGCTTTTTCTGAAGTATTTTTGGTACTAAACTCTAGCTGAAGTCAGCAAATGATGTTAGGAGTTCCCATCCATTTTGGAGTAACAACTGAAACCAATTGAAGTTTTAGAAAAACCATATGCAATTGTGAAAGAGTATACATGAGGGAATTAGACATCTAAAATGATGTTAATTCTATTTAATGTGGCTTTCTCAGGAAGCTGGGATGGGAAGGATTCTAAGTATGTTTCAACATAGATGTTTATATTTGGGGGATTATTAAAGTAAAAAAAAACCATCAAATTTCCCAGAGTTTCTAATAAATGTAGGTGTAGCATGAGTATGAAACTGACAGTATCCGACCACTTTTTCCTATAAAAAATTTTTGTGATAACCTAATATCTACCGTGGCAGATACAACTTTAGAAAAATAACACGCATTCCATTTTTAAAAATATACACTCAGTAATTTCCATTTTTGTGGAAATTATGTTGCTTCTTCTGTAATCCAAACTTCATGGAAGTAGTAGACAAAGCAGTAGGCAGGATGAAACTTTAGGATAAGATAGAGTAAATTTAGTTATTTGACTAACTGTAAGAGAAAGAATAAAGAGAAAAGAGAGATAAAGAAAACAGGAAAATCAGAGGGAAAGAGGCTCTGACAAGCAACTACATCTTAAAGTATAAATTTTCATTAAAACAGGAAGCATCTATGAATGGGAAGTGGAATTAACCCAAAGTGAGGTCAAAGAATGGGACAGCCCAGAGGAACCCCATATATCGAGTACAGTGGACGGTCACTCTTCTGCTGGTTCCAAGCCCAGCCTGGACTTTGCTATTTAAGCTATTATTTCCTTACAAGCCCCAGAAGATTAAAATATAATAGAATCCAAGACTCAGAGAGCCTGGGAGACAGGCATCTGCATTCATTTCCAGCAGTGCTCAGGTGGAGGAGCCTGGTGCTGTGATCATTTGTGGAACAGCATGAGATGCAGATTTCTAAATCAAATAGTTATTAGACTTAAGGAGACTGGATGCATGTGTGTGCCAATGAAAATATTACATTATATTTGGGTGGAAGGAATTTTAAAAGTTATTAGGAAATGGAGAAAACTCAGCTTATTTCTGTACTCCCTCTTCAAAAATTACCAGTATGTGACTTTCACAGGAAAATAGCTTGGTTCGTGAAAACAGTATGAAGACATCTGAGTGTCTGTACCTCTCCCAAAGTACCTCTTTCATGGGATTGTACAGGAATGAGAGAGAGAAAAAGAGAGAGAGAGAAAGAGAGAGAAAACAATAACAAAACCCCAAAATAGTTTCTTTAAAAATGTAAAACTTGATTTCCTTTTGATTCCTTTATTGATTTTATTTAGGGGTTTCTGCAATGTTTCTTTAAACTATAAAGAAGACCTTTCAGGAAAAAAAAATCTCCTTTTAATAAGATTCTAGGTATTTTGATGCCTAGCAGTAAGAACAACAATAACAACAAACAAACAAAAATCTCAACTGCACTAGGTACCTCTTCCCTCCATGGACTTTAAATTGGCTTAGAATTCCCGCAACACTTTCTTCTCTCTTCTTTTTCTAATATGTAACCTTACACTGGGAAGCTGGCTTCTCAACTAGGCTGTTTTTAATGGGAGGAAGCTAAACCAAAGCTTTTCAGTGCTGCTCAGATTGCTAAAATATCAAACCAAAGTCTACTGACAGAAAAACAGGCAGGCAACTGCTAATGATTTTCCAACAATTTCCGTGTTTCTATCCTATTTTTTTCCGGGGGATGTTTTGCTTTTCCAACTTTGGACAAGATGGTTCCAGGGAGCAGCTGCAGCTCATTTGCAGCAGGAGTGTCCAGGAAGCTTCCCAGGCCCTGAGAAATCTCCACTCCCCAGACTTTTCTGGAAATGGTTCATTTGCATATGAAAGGAAGCCCTCCCAAGGTGGTCCTCACTGCCTCCTAGATGTCTTTGGAGCTGGAAATAGTGGACAAGAAGCCAATGAGACACATCTAGATAGCACTTAATTACCTCCTTCCTCTGTCCAATTAGAACTTTCCCTCAGCTGGCAGAAAACAGCCTGCCCATGAGTCTAGACAAAAAACTTAACAAAGGAAAATACCATTTCCCTATATAGGCTCAAAAGACAGCCAATCACAAGGACTGGCAGAGGCACACAAGCACACAGCTGCTAATCCAACATGGCCAGGAGGACCCACCTCTTGCCTTGAATATAACTCTCTTTCAAGTGTCTTACCTGGCATGCCTGAATGCTTTCTTCTCTCCTATCTTGAAACTTTAAATGTTTCCATGTGTGGTAAGTTAGGCCAGGAATTGAATTTGGGATATGGAAAAAAATAAATACAAATTCCTTTTTTGTTACCTGTATGTGGACTAGATGCTTGTGTACATCTTGACTATATTGCTGTTGGGCTAAATAAGTTTTTTTAAAATATTTTATTTATTCATTTTCAAGAGAGAGAGAGAACACCAGGGCCACCACCTTGTGGGTTTGGCTTATGTGGGTACTGGGGAATTGAACCCTAGGCCTTAGGCACTGGAGGCAAGGGCCTTAACCGCTGAGCCATCTCTCCAGCCTTAAAGAGGTATTTTCAGTCATGGAGAAGAGGCATGTAGGGAAATCAACACTGGGTATGATACACCCCTACCAAACCTAAGCTCTTGTAATTCAACAGTAACACAGAGCCACATGGGTAGGGTCTTGGGCTGTAGCAACATGAGTCTTTCCCACAGCTTTTACGAGCCATGCTTGCAAGCCTGTATTGCAGTTATGTTAATGACAAACACTTGGTGCCCTGGAAGAAACTGCGCATTAATAAAGCCCATGGAGCCCAGGGCTGTGGCTTTGAAGCTGCTAGTTAACTTGTAATATTAGCTTGGGATGCATTGGATGCGGAAATGAGCTCGATAAGGACTCTTGCAGTAATAACTCCAAATTGATTATTTCCTTTCTCAAATAAACTTGCCAGGCAGCCCTGTGGGCTTACTTCTGAAGACTTGCTCTGTCCAGGAATCTTATCACTAGAAATGAACCCAGAAGACTGTGATAAGGCACGTTCACAAGATATTAATTATGAGATTCAGTCTTTTCTTAATGAACCTAAGATCTCCTAATGCTGCCATAAGTTACATTTTCACTAATTACATCTTAAACACGAGACAGAAACAGAACAATGGTCTTACATTAAACAGTCAAGCAACAAATATCCCTGGCTAAGAATCAAAGGAAGAAAATTCAAACCTGCCTACTCTGTGATATGTAACCCTTCAATTTATAAGTCATTAAAGAACGTAAAGAAACATCTTTCAAAAGATGTGTGTGGAATTCATTTTTGAGTTTGGCAAAACTCTTGAGTGTCATTCGTATATGTTGTCTGCTTAAAATCAAAGCCTGAAGTTATGTTCTCTTTTGTTCATTTTTAAACTCTTTATTCTGATCCATTTGAGATGTGTCCACCCCTAAGATTAGTATTTCTGTAAAATAAAAAATAAGTCAATTCAGGCAAGAATTTTTTGTGTGTTTCTTGGACTTCTTCAATTAGTATGAGCCACAAAAGAAAAAGAAAGAGCTTGGAACTTGAAATTCTTGTGGTTCTCTTAAGAAAAGGTCCATTTTACCCAGGATTGCTTTGCAACTGTTTGACTGCACTATTACTTTCAGATTAACATATAAATGTTGATTTCTATAATTCAAAATGTCCATTTCTTTCTAAATTCATAACTCATCCCACATTTATTCTGCTCCCTTACCGAATTTGCTGTGGCCTTTTCAAGACAATTGTTACTTTATTAGTAAAGTTGGAAGTGATACCTCATGGAGTCATTACCCCTCTCTTTTCAGAAAGATATTTGCCATCTACAAATGTCATTTTTTAAAATCACAAACAGAGCATGTTTAAATAAATAAGCAAAGATCTCAAATCCCACAATACTTATTTTATACTAAAAATGTTCAGATATTCCCTTCAAACTTTAGCCTTTGAGGAAGACAAAGCCGTGTATGTCTTGCAAAAGACAAATAAACTTTCATTATGTCTAATATAGACCTTAAGACATAGAGATAGCCAAAGTAGTAGTGATCAAAAATTGTATTCTCCTAGTGAACATTTCAATAAATACACAGGTGTTCAGTTTTCCTTGTCTTCTTATTTATGTTAACTTAATTTTTTTTTAATTATTTATTTGGGAGAGACAGGCAGAAAGGAGAGAAAGCAGGAGAATGAATGAGTACACTAGGCCTCCTGACAATTGTGCCATTTTGTGTATCTGGCTTTACATGGTGTCATGGTTTGATCCAGGTGTCCCCCACAAACAAATGAATGTGTTCTGGGTTATTTATCCTCAGTTGATGGCAATTTGGATTTTACATCCTTAATGGAGCTGTGTTGTTGGGGGCAGGCTTATGGGGTTATAAGCCAGCTTCCCCTTGCCAGAGTTTGGCACACCTTCCTGCTGCTATTTCCAGTATTGTGGCAGAGGTGATGTCCACCTCACTGCTCATGCCATCGTTTTCCCTGCCAGGATGGAGTCTCCCCTCAAGTCTGTAAGCCTAACAAACCCATTCCTCCACAAGCTGTTTTTCTTGGGTTCTTTCTGTGCAGCAACTACAAAGCTGACCACAACAGTTTGGTACCAGGAGTGGGGTCATCTGTTGCTGCTAGAACCCTAATCTTGTGGCTTTGGAAGTGATCTGCAGGAGGAATATGGATGGATTGGAAACCTCGTCCTAAGAGGTGCCTTGCAGTGCTGTAAGTACAGCATGATGAATCGTTCTGGTCAAAGTTACAAGACCTGAACGTAATCAGAACTATGGACTGTGAGGTTTGGCTTACAAGGGAGAGAAAGAACTTTGTCAGGACTGCACCAGAAGCAGTTTGCATGAGAGGCTTGCTGCGTTCTGTCTGCTTGTGTCCTGGGAACCTGTCCAGGGTTGCTTGACGTAAAGATGGACTGGTGTGAGCAGATGAAGATGGCATAGAAAGAAAGATCTTTGGGCTGAAACTTCTACCTGTTCCCCTGCAATTGTTTGAGAGATGACAACAATTGAGATTGGGCCAGGTGGTCTGCATTGGAACAACAGGAAGAATGTGGACTCTTTGAAGTAAGGGGCCTAAATGCTCTGTTCCCCCTGGATTAACAAGCTGGTAGCCCACCTGGTTCTGTGGAGTATAACAAATGCAAGAAGAGAGGGTCATTGGATTTGCAACACAGTTTTGTTTTTGAAAAATGGCCATCGGCGTGTGAAGCAGGTGTGCTAGGTTGCCTGAATGGAGCCCGATGGAACCATGAGGATGAACTGTGTGTTGCAATGGAGACCCAAAGAATTCTAGGACTATGGATGGCTAGCTACCAAGGTGAGCTGCCAGCACCAGATGACGTTTTCCCGGACTGTGAGTAGCCGAGCTGGAGGGGCAGATTTGAATATCCAAGTGACTTTTTATTGATTAGAATCATTGAACTTGGAATTAGAGATTGATGGTGCCCTGCTTGTTTTAAATCTTGTATTGGTTCAATCTGTTTTTGCTGTGCCTCATGTTTTGCAATGGGAATGTTCTGTGCCATTATGGGTTTATCTTTGGAATTATGGCTCAATTGAGAGCTGTGGGGACTTAAGAGTTGAGTTGAACACATTATATTTACATCATGTATGATTATTAGTTTGTGGGGGCCAGGGGCGGACTGTCATGGTTTGATCCAGGTGTCCCCACACAAACAAATGAATGTGTTATGGGTAATTGATCCTCAGCTGATGGCAATTTGGATTGTACTACCTCGATGGAGCTGTGTTGTTGGGGGCAGGCTTATGGGGTTATAAGCCAGCTTCCCCTTGCCAGAGTTTGGCGCTCCTTCCTGCTGCTGTTTCCAGTGCTGTGGCGTAGGTGATGTCCACCCCACTGCTCATGCCATCATTTTCCCTGCCAGGATGGAGGCTCCCCTCGAGTCTGTAAGCCTAATAAATCCATTCCCCCATAAGCCGCTTTGCTTGGGTTCTTTCTGTGCAGCAACTACAAAGCTGACCACAACACATGGGTACTGGGGAATCAAATCTCGGCCATTAGGTTTTATCAGGCAAACACCTTTAGCTGCTGAGCCATCTGTCCAGCCCACCTTAAATATTCTTTGACGACTTCCTACTTCACCAGAGGATCCCAAGCTACCATTACCTAGTTTTTCCAGATAAGAAAATCACCTCACAACTCAGGCAGCAACCCAGGGAGGTAGTTCTGAGAGTGGATGATTCTTTAGCTTCAAAATCCATCAGGTAATTTTTAAATATATATTTTTGTTTGTGTGTGTGTGTGTGTGTGTGTGTGTGTGAGAGAGAGAGAGAGAGAGAGAGAGAGAGAGAGAGAGAGAGAGAGAGAGAGAAATGGACATTCCAGGGCCTCCTGCCACTGCAAATGAGCTCCAGACACATGCACTACTTTGTGCGTCTGGCTTCACATGGATAGTGGGGAATTGAACCCAGGGAGCCAGGCTTTATAAGCCAGTGCCTTTAACTGCTGAGCTATCTCCTCAGCCCCTTCAGGGAATTTTGAACTAAAAAATTATTTCCTGTTGGAGAACGTGGTGTGCCTTAGTGGCTCTTCTGCAACATTGGCCAGTGTTCAGCAAACCTAGTACCCACCATCCCATCTAGTTATGGGAATCAGAATTATCTGCAGACACTGCCAGCTGGGAGGCAGAATTCAGCCAGGTGACCAACAGCCTTGGGAGGCATACAGCCACTACCACCTCCTCTAAGGACAAATTACATTTGCCAGCTGATCTTGCATATGACTTCAAAGATAGAAAATAAGTCATGTTACAAAAAGCTTCCATGCATTAATAATCTTGATAAGAGTATATTCATTGGTTGATTTGTTGTTGGATACAAATCCATGTTACAAAATTAAATCCAAATAATTATAGATTGCATTACCCTTGGTGAGCTTTCTTTGTTGATACATTCATTTTCTTTTGTCCATGCAACATCTGAAGAGGTACTAAAGTCAATAATTGTTAACTTCATTACATATATATACATATATAATATATAAGTGAAATATTGTGTGTTTTGCTCAGTATGACATAGTAAGAGATGACCAAAACCAATCAATAAAACAACAGAATGTCTGTATTGTTTTAATAAGTAGAACAAACCACATTTACCTCAACAAGTTAAATTTATTTATTCACTCAATGTTAGTTGAATACCTAGTATGTTCTAAGCCCTTAGAATTTAGCAGTAAATAATTCAGACTAATGTCCCACTCCTCATGAAGCTTGCATTCTGATATACAAACAAGGGATGAGAATAAAACGTAGAGCATGTCAAGCTGTGATGATGAATTAAAAACCAAAGCAGAAGTTTGGGATGGAGTATTAGGGAGTGTGTCATGAAGAAAGTCATTTGAAGCCCGTTTGGTGGTGCACGCCTTTAATCCCAGTACTTGTGATGTAGAGGTAGAGGATCCCTGCAAGTTCAAGGTCACCATGAGACTACATAGTGAGTTCCAGGTCAGCTTGGGCTACAGAGAGACCCTACCTCAAAAATAAATAAATAAATAAATAAATAAATAAATAAATAAATAAATAAATAAATAAATAAAATAGAGAAGGAGGAGGAGGAGGAGGAGGAAAAGGAGAAAGAGAGGTGTTTGCAAATTTTGTCTGCATTTTTAATGGACATAACTATTACATGTCTTCACCAGACATGCTGAATAATCATTTGCTTCTGAAATCCCAGAAGGCAGAACTGTCTTTTTTCTTTGACACTTTCATACATATAGACAATGCATTTTGATCCCACTCTCTAATTATCCTCTCTCTCCCCCCAACTAAAACCCTTCTTACATTATATCCTTCTCCTACTTTCATTCATTGTTTTCTGTTTGATTTTGATCTACTGGGTTACATCAGGGTCACTTGCATGATCATGGATGAGAGGTTATTTACTGGAGAATGGGCAACCTACGAGTGACTATCCAACTCCCTCTCTCCCAATAATCATCAGTTGCCCCTATTTATTTTGGGAAGTGTGGGGTCTCATAGACCCCTTCCTCATCTATGATGAAATATTGATAGACTCAGTCTTGGGCAGGAACCCACAGCTGCTGTAAGCTCATTAGTGCAGCAGACTTCATATTCACAAGACAGAATTCTGCAGCCCACTTCCCACACTCCTGCTCTTACATTGTTTGGCCCCCTCTTCCACAAGGTGCCCTGAGCGAACACACACTTATTCTTGGTAACTTTGCCCTTTTCATAAAGAAACTTCTGTTTGAGGTGACAGGCATCAACAGTCTATGGGAACAAACAGATTTAGAATTCAGTTTTGCATGCTGTCTGATTAATAGACCCATAGCATTGAGTTCTCCTCTAGGGCCTAAGTTGCTAGCTACAGACTCCAGATGGATTAATAGTACTAAGTATGATTTCTTTCCTGTGGAATGGGGCTCAGATCCAATCAGAGAGCAGCTGGTTACTCCTATCACTTACATGGCTCTACTGCACCTGTGGACACACCTTGCCTTGCAGGTCAGTTATGAAGTACATGGGGTACACAGCTGGGTAGGATTGTTGATAACTTTTCTCCTTGTGTAGCTTGCATGGCATCTTCTAGCATGAAGAAAGCTAGTGGTAGGGAGGCAGCTAGCTCAGTGCCAGCTTTGTTTCTTAACATCTTACAACCAGTGTGTAGTGTCTTCAGCAATAGGGGCGAACCATCTGGTCTTAGTGGGGAACCAAGAGCAATAATAGCTAATACTGTTTTAGGGACTTCCTTCCTAACCAACAAGTCATTGGGCGGTACCTCATTTCTGGCACTGAGACTTTTGGTTAGTACTCTATAGCTTCTGGGAGTGGGTTTATCCACCTATGTAGTAGGAATTCATTTAACTAGATTTTTTTTAGAGATTTATATTTTAAAATGTATGACCAAATAACAGTTTCCATATGGCTTATTCATATACTTATAGTTTTGGTTCATCTTCCCACCCCCATCTCACTCTTATTCTGTCACTTCCAAGGCTTCTTGAACCTTTCTCTTCCAGGACTATGTCCCTCTGCTTTTGAAACACAGGTGTTCTGCTGTCCCTCTACATCTGCAAGAAACTCTTTCTCCCCTTTTTCTAGCTTTCTGGCCTCTACAGACTCTCACTCCAGCTGATACCCACTTACTATTTCACATTTAGGACTGCACATGAGAGAGAGAGAAGGAGAGAGAGAAAGAACACATGAAGCATTGTATTTCTGGGTTTCCTCATCCAGTATGATCTTCTCCATCCACTTTCTTACAGCTTTCATAAGTTCTGTTTCTTTACAGCTGAATAAAATTCCATTGTGCATATGTAGCACAGCTTTAGAATCAGCTGATGAATATTGGAGCTGATTCTATTTTCTAGCTATTGTCACTAAAGTAGCAATTAAGATGGCTGAGCAAAAATCTCTCAAGTATAGCATCCTTAGGGTTTATACCTAGGAGTGGTACCACAGGGTCATGTGGTAGATCTATTTTTAGCTCATGGAGGAGCCTCCACGATGATTTCTATAATACACCAGCTGGCACTCCCACCAACAGTGAATAAGGGTTGCTCTTTCCCTATATCCTCTACAGCATTTGTTGTCTAAGAATGATGATCATAAGTAAGGGAAAGCTATGAGCTGAGTATTCCCTGTCTAAGTCACACATTGAAGCCTAGTCTTTAAGGTGATCTTTTCTTGCACACAGCTCTGGTCTTTGGGAGGTAATTAAGTCATGAAGTTGGAACTCTTTATCCCTTACTCGAGGTAACAAAGGAAAGCTTATCTCTTCTCTCTCTGCTCTCCACCATATGAGATCCAACCAGAAGGTAACTTTCTTTACACCATGAAACCAAACTCCCCCTGGCACAAAGATCTCAAACTACCCAGGCTCCAGATATGTGAGAAAGGAATTTCTGGTGTTTAAGTCACCCAGCATTTTGATTAAGGCAGCCATGCGGATGAAAGCAGGGAAGCTCTCACTGAGATGACGTTGGAAAGAGATGAACGGGGTGAGGAAATCAAGATGAGGGGATCAAGCTGAAGCTGATGCAGAATACTTCAGGAAGGAAGATGTGAATGCAGACTCGGACAGAATGGCTGCTGGGAGTCAGCTGGAGAGGGAGGCAATGGGAGCACTGCACTCAGGCTGAAGAAGAGAAAAGGGCTGGGCCACCCTTCCGTTTGCTCTGACTGAGATATAAGGAACGTAGGTGGACACGACACAATTTTGTTTTTTTTCCAATTAAGAATTCTCAACTGCCTCCCTATCAAAATTGTATAAAGTGAATTTAAAATCAATTCGATCATTTCTAAGAAACTCAGTAAGACAGAAAATCACGTTTGATACCAGATGAACCCCTGTGATGTTTTCTGCCACATTCAAAAGGCAATGACAAAGTGACAAGACAGAAAGGCCAGCACCCAGGTCCAGATCTAATGATTATTCAAAAGAAAAGAGAACATCCTGAAATAAAGCCTTAATAGAAAAAAGTAGTTCTATCTAAAACTTTGAAAGGCACATCTGAGAAGTAAGACACAAACATGTGCCTCTACCTTGGAGAAAAGCAGAATGAGCTTCATGGCTGGAATAAATCTTTCCAACACTGGAAGTGCCACAAACCTGAGCTAACAAGCTCTCATAGACCACATCAAATGCCAGCCAAGAAAATCTGCCAATATGTCAGGAGGATTAGCATTCTTTATTTGTATCTTTTTAAAACTTTCTTCGAGTTTGTATGTCTTTGTGGTGTCTATGCATGTCCACATGTGTACTTATATGCATGCGGGTACACATGTATGTGCGTGCCTGTGGAGTCCAGAGAAGAAGACAGATCAGGTGTATAAACAATATGAATATAATAATATGTAGTAAGAATCTGGGTACATAAATTCATAGATATTTTGAACGATATGGTAGGAGATAATCATACATGTTTTCACACAATATTAAAATTCATGAACATGAAAGTTAGATAACAATAAACTACAGAATTATATAATAAAAACTGGTTTAAGAAACAAAAAAGGAGGAACAATAGTAGAACACTTACCATACCTCTCAATCCTGCTGAGGAAAACTAGAACATCACAATGGAGATACAGGTGAAGAGAACCAGTTAGAATTCTTCTACCAGAACAGGAAGCAGCATTCAAAGCACATTTAAAACTAGGGAAAGGGAAATCACTCTCTCTCTCTCTCTCCCTCTCTCTCTCTCTCATTTCACCCCCTCTCTCCTTTCCTTACCTTCACTCCTTCCTTTAATCACCCACTCTGCCATTTTCCCCATGGCTAACTCCCCTCCCTAGCTATAAGATTTCATCCCTATGTGCAGGCTGAAATTTTCTGAGAAAGGAAATGGATCATTAATTCCTAATATCTCTTATCTCTCATCACTCTGTCCTTTTCTTCCCCCTCATCCTTTCTTTAAATGAAAAAGAAATCTTTTATAATGAGAATCTTTCTCATTTTTCTTTGAGGTATCAGTCACTTCGTCAGAACAGACAACTTACTATTTGAAAATAACAATAAAGTGCATTCTATTAAAACAGTTTGAAGAATAACACAAAGTAAACCAGAAAACGATGATTAAGTATTAATAAATATTAAAGAAGAATAAAAGAGAGCAATAGAATTAATAAGAAATTGCCATACTTATGTTGGTAGAAAGCAAACCAATAAGAAACTCTATAATAAAAAAGTTCAAAATGCACAAATATAAATAAAATTGAACTAGAACTATGAGACTATGAGTGAAGAGGATGTGTGTGTGTGTGTGTGTGTGTGTGTGTGTGTGTGTGTGTGTGTGTATTGCTTGGCTTTAAGCTAGGGCTTTGTACATGAATGGCAAGTACTCTACTATTGAGCTATAACATAGAGAACTTTTGAAGGTTTCTCTTCTACAGATTGACATCTGTAGTTCCTATTATTGAAATACAATGCATATGATTTCACCAAAAATTCTAAGTGATCTTTTTTTGGAAGTAAAACAAAGTGTTCTCAAGTTAATTGAAATGACTGGAAATTGCCAATCAACTGTTGGTAGTGAATAAACCCCAAGGCAACAATTGTTTTGGTAACTCTTGCCTTGTTGTCTAGTTCCTGACCCAATTTCTCAATAAGTAATTATCCAAAACATGAAAACTTACAGGCTTCCTAAATGTTCAAATGTAGGGGATTACTTAAATGAATTTTATAATCATCATAATTTAATTTTATTAAATCTTATTAATTGAATTATTTCAAAATCAAAACTATGTTCTGTTTTGCACAGTTGATCAAATATAAAAGTTACTGACATACTGCTAGACAAACAGAACTCTATAGTCCGTAAAAATCCGACAGAGAAAGATGCCAAGCAAAGATCAGTGAAGTCCTTACTGTGTACATATTGGAAGTATAATTACTTTTTATTTGAGTTTTTTCAAGTTTTCTGAATTAAACTTCTGTTACTTTATTGATCAAAAAGTATAAAAAAATACTCTTTTCCTAAAGAAAACCAAATTTGTGGGCCCTTGTTAGTTTCATGTTCACCATGCACTTATCCCTTGCTTCTGCTAAACCTGGTGACATTCTCTAACCCCTCTGTTATTATGAGTATAAAATGACAAGAATGTTGTTTGCTAGCTATCTAAGGACAAGAATGCATGAGCCACTAAAGCCATACATCTTGAAATTCCCAAAAGTAAGTGACGACAGTACAAAGGGTGATCAGATTCTGGACAGCTTGAGGTTGTTGTGTGAGGTTGTTGTGTGCAGACAGACTCATGTATTGCTTCCTATTGCTGCTTTGAGGAATTGCCACAAATGTCATGTCTTAACATAGCTCCGGAGGTCTCACTGGGTTGTGTTCAAGAGTTCATCTTCTGAAGGAGCTCCTGAAGGCCTCCGTTCTATATCTTCTGCTCCCTGTCTGCATGCCTTGGCCGAGGACCCTTCTTTAGAAGCCCAGCAACTTCCTGTGAGTCATTCCCTAGCTCATCACTGACTCCTGCTACCTTGTTCCGTCCACAAGGACCTCACCGTATTCCATCCACTGGGACCCTCTCCCCAAAAACCAAAGCTTCTCTCTCTTCTGTTCCCTCTGGCTTCAGTGATCTTGTCATATTCTCCCATGGCATACAAACCCTTTGTTACCAGAATCCCAGATCTCTTCTCTCCTCTCCTCTCCTCTCCTCTCCTCTTCTCCCCTCTCCTCTCTTCTCCCTCTCTCCTCTCCTCTCCACATAATTCCAAGGCAATCAGGTTTGCAAGGAAAGGAGGTTCAGACTACCACTCCACATTTCAAAGGAATATGTCTACAAACTTAGTCTCTCTCTCTCTCTCTCTCTCTCTCTCTCTCTCTCTCTCTCTCTCTCTCTCTCTCCTATAGAGTTAAATTAGACAGTGATCTCCATGCTAGATAATATTCTTTTTTGATTGTGTGTGTGTGTGTTTGCATGAGTATGTGTATTCATAGCTGCATGGATTCATGTATATGCGGAGGCCAGAAGACACCCTTGAATATTCTTCCTCAGACTGCCACCCAGCTTCTTTGAGGTGGTCTCTCATTGGCCTGAAGCTAGCCTGGCTGGTCAGCATGCTCCAGGGATCCTCCTGTCTCCACCCCAGTGTTGGGATTATCCGCATGCAACACCAGCATTTTTATGCTCGTGAAGCAAGTACTTTAGGGACTGAGTCATCTTTCTAGGCCCTTGTTGATTCAGGTCCCAGTCTGCTAACTGTCAATAACCCCTGATCATCCCTCCAAATGCTCTCTGTGTGGGAAATCACAGCCAAGGGGGTCGGAGCATCCCAAGAATGACAGAGTTTCTTTCTCCAAGACCAAGGTAGCAGTCATTGTGGTAATTTGTGATGGCAGAGAGCTCTTCCATGAAAATGTGACTCTCAACCCTACAGGGAAAATGGCAGAGCAGGTTAGGAATCTGTTTATTACATTAACAAAGGCATCACCCAAGTTATTCCTGACCTAGTTGGGGGATGTTTTATGGGACCTACCTCTGACACTGATGCTGGTGATGATGGAGGGAGTAGAAACTCAGCTAAGGCACAAAGGAGAAAGAAAACAAAAGGTAAGAAGGTGAGAAAACAGGGAACACTGGGAGTGGAAAGGTGTGTAACGTGTACTTGTCCACACCATCCTGCTGGGCAAGCACTCCTCCTGTTTGCAGACGTTTCTGTGTTGTTTTCTTCCTGTATCTTTTGTACATGAATGTTGGCATAGGTATTTCACAGTGAATGACTACTTTTCCTGTAATAAGCATGAACATAACAGGCCCACCATGCCATTGGAGTTTATAAGGGAGCCATGCAGATCTGTTCAGAATGGGATGACATGATCAATCCACCCTATGGTCATTATTCCACTTTGAAGAAGCAATTTTTGATATAAACAAATTCATAAACCAAAACATAGATACTTCTCATCTTCCAGATCCATTGTAGCAATTCAATAACCATGAGAGTACTTAAATAAGTAAAGTCTATAAAAATAGCATTATAAAGCCATTAGTTTCAGCATTTACTTAGAAAGTAGCATTGACTTTGACAGAAACAATGATCTGGGATTTATTTGAAAATTATGCTCTCATTTATGGGAAAATGTCTTGCCTAGTGCCTGTTAGAGCAATAAGAAAGGCTTAGCCATCAATGACAACTTGCATTCTGCTCTTGCATTTCTTGGTTTGGGGTTGTGTTCTTTCTTTTGGGAAGTTTACTGGAGTCATTGTGGCTTGTTTCTAAGTCAGCCCACTTATTGCAGTTTGCTGTCTCTCAAACGCTACATGTTTCCCTACCTGACATTTTTTGGAACATCACAGAATGTCTGAGTGAAGGAGCTAGCCCACTCTTCCTGAGAAAGTATGTGGCCTTGAAAGAAGAAATTACTCTCTGCCAGTTTCTGTCTTCTCTCCAATGCCAACCTCAGCCCTTACCCCACCCAACTCCATCTGAAGAAGCTCTCTGGTGACAGCTTCATCTGTCTTCACAGTGCAAAAGAAGGAAATGATACAACACCTACCTTTGTGTGAACTATCCATGTCATCCAGATAGCTGAAGATGCACTTGAATAAGTTTGAAAAATTTTTTGGTTAATGTACAACATTGAAGGGAAATTGATCAAGGGAAGCTTTTTTGTTTGTTTGTTAAAACCCAAAGACTACTTAACCTCCCAGATCTTGCTCACATGAGGACGGCCACGCAGAAGTGAGGAAGTGCTAGGCCTTCCTTATGATTCAGAGTGACACTGCACAAACACAACCATCTGTTAAGTTCAATATCATACATAATGATCTTTCCAGGTGAATCAGCAGAGGGACCTAAAATTGCAGAAATTCACTCACCGGGTTGTAAATGTGCCAGCGTTGGTGTTTTTCAGGTGCTTGAGCTGACCAGAAAGCTGGATGCTCTTGGTGTTAGCAAATAATAAAAGACTCCTGGCCTGACCTCACTATGGTCAGGTGCCGAACTAATCATCTAGTATCTGCTAGAGTTCTCAGTACGGACCTCTGATGTAAGCAGGAGAGATACGTAATCCTTTCTCCAAATGCAAGAATCCACACTTAGGCCAGATAAACATAAAATTGGGTAAGAATCATCATGTTAAAACAAAGTAATAAATAAGTGCACAGAGTACAATAGTCTTGTGACAACCCTAGAGGCCAAATGGAATGTTGACTCCATCATTTTCTTATACCTGGAATCAATCTGTGTAAAGAACGAAAGAACAGTGAGGTTAACTGATCCATCAGTGTGATAATTGACAAAAAAAGCAAGTTGTATGTAGTGTCTTTAGGACCTAAGTGGAATGAGGGGACCTGCAGGAGCTCAGGTTGTATTTCATTCTTTTCTTCAATCTCATTCCATTCACTCACTGCCCCTTTTCATGCTGTGGTGGGTGTTGCTATGTCTTTGAGCCAGTACAAAATCCCAAGCTTGAACAGCGAAAAAGGTTATGACTAAAATTATAAGATGAAAGTGTACATGTCACAAATATTGCTTACACCAAAGAAAGAAATTTCAAATAGGTCTGAATAAGCCTTTTGTTTACTTATTACCGAATGGATAAAAACACTCTCATTTTTTTAAGCTTAATAAATCTTGAGGACTATGTGGAAACTGAAAGCATCCTATCCAAATTGATAGCCTTATAAAAGCAGACTTCGAGGCAGCATCTGCATTAGGCTGAATGGTCCAAAGCCCATTTGCTTCTGTACCATTTATTCATAGCTCCTAATGGAACCTATGAAGTGTTTATTCCACATGCATTATCAACCTTACTAAATTATACAGCCCAGTTTGTTTTAAACATAGTTTATAATCTCCATTGGAAAAATATTAATGGATTGCTCATTCTTTAATTCATTTTATGTTTAAATCTCTTCAATGTATTGATTTAATCCAAAACACCAAGTAACACTGAATAATATTGTATACATACTAAACACTAAGTAACATTGCATAATACTCTATAACTAGTAAATATCCAGTAACACTGCATAATGCTACATTAAATAACACTGTACAGTACTGTATAAATACTAAATACCAAGTAATATTGCATAATACTGTATACGTACACTTTCAGGTAATCGCTCTAGTGACTCAATTGAACTGGATGCTTAACAAAAAGCAGGCCTATAGTCATTAAGAGGTAACAAAATGACAAATTAAATTCACAAAAGGACATTGTCCAAGTAAGGAGTGAGCTATGAAAAAAAAGGCAGATATATTTGTATCTTTCAGTAATGTCTAAATTTATTTGATAACAATAAATTCATAAGCAACATCAATTTTTTTGCTGGCTTTAATTTATTATTACTGATTTCACTTGCTAGGCATGGCCACTGGCAATCATAGGTCCTTTCATTGCTATCTTAATTAGCAATAATATTAACTCTCAGACCCATTATACTTCGTGTGTGTGTGTGTGTGTGTGTGTTACAAAATGGCTAAGAAAGGATTCAAGAAGTCCAAAGAGGCCTTACTGGAGGCAAAAGTATCAACTGCTAGAGAGGCAGTCACTTCAGGTGCTCAGGTAAGACCCTACATTAAGGAACTCAGGCATGGAGCTGTTCCTGAGCTTTGGTCCAAGGCAAATGGGGACCAATGGGCAATTTGAGTGGGTGACATCAGGTGAAGGGTTCAGACTGACTAAGCCGAAATCCCAAGGACACAATCAGAATTGCCTGTCAGTCCTATAGCCCTTTCCTGTGCCTGTGGATGTCATTGTCTTCCAGTGCTAGGGGACCTCTTTGATGTGATTCAGAGGAGGATGTTGTGCTATTTGTGAGCTTGGCATGTTCCCAAAATTCACAAGCCTGTTTTCCTAATATGGCTCTGATACACCCATGTGTCTATGTGTTCCTGACTTAATTTATGAGTTCATAGGTGCTAACATCCATGTGTCTGTGTCTCACAGATTAGCCTGCACAAATGGTGGAGCAAACTGTGTGTCATAAAATGGAGTCATGAGGGATAAGACACATTCTGAAAACAACTTGCTATATAATATGGTGTACCTTAAAGCAAAGCACAGCCTGCTGTCCTCAGACAGCAGGTTAACAATGCTTTACTAGGTTTCTTACACATTATACAGCACTTAAATTTTAACTAGTTTTGTCTTGAGAATTGATGTCTTTTCAAAGCAATCTTTTAATCTATACAAATTTTCTTTTAGAATGCTAGTTCAGTAAATAGAGGGTATATTATGAAGCAAATAAGTAAATCCTAGTTAATCACCCTTAATATGTATTAAAATATGTCATTTAAATTTCGTTCAATTCAGTAAACATAGAGGCACCATTGAAAATATGCTCTGTGGAATTAGTTGGGGAAAGGAGGACGTTTGATAAATTACTCTTTTAAAAACAGAAAATCATCATACACTTTAATGATTATGTGTCTTGATGTGACTATCAGTTGTAAATTAATTCATTCTACCAACATGTATAACTCTCCTAGCCAGTCCTGGGTCTACAGTGGTTAAGGGAATCCAGAATGGAACGCTATGTGAGGAATCCAGCTCTGGACTCGATAGAAAAATGCTCAAGATTGTGTCAATTAAATACAGGAGAACTGGAGTCAGGCAGGAGGAAGGGTCTGGTTAGAGGGATTGGCCTTTCCTGGAGCAGGAAGCATTTAAGTTGGAATTTGAAGGATGGCAAAGATTTCAATAATTAGAGAGAAGAAGGCTTTCTTCAGAGTTGTAATTAGCAGTTATGTGCAAAGGCAGGACACAGGAACTGGGGGGGGGGGCATGCAAGAAGAAAGGGTGTTCCAGTTGTGGTCTTGTGTAGTGGGTCCATTCTATTCTTTGTACCCCTGATGCAAGGCTGTGGGTGAGGTGATATCTCTGCAGCCATTGGGAACCTGAAGCTGGTTTCTTCTATTTCCTTCTTTGTAAATCACTTCCCAAAGTAATGATGTTTCATCTTCCCAAAGATTCCATTCTGTTTACTTCCATCGATTTTTTCCTTCTTCCTTTTTTTTTTTTTTGTGGTTGCTTGCTCATTTGTTTTATTTCAGACAGGAAGTCTTGCTCTAGAGCCCAGGTTGAGTGCTGCTCAGTTCATTTTTTATACAACAGGAGAAAGTAGCTTCTATTTCAAATGTTTATCAACATTCATAAGTTAAACTTCCTAAAACAAAATAAATATACAGCAAATAGTAATCGCTGACTCAGTGACACTCACGACATGTTGTGATGGTCTGAATGGGCACTGTCTCCCACTAGCTCGTGCCTTTGAACACGTAATACCCAGATACCAGTGCTGCTCAGGGAAATTTTGGAAACCTTGGAGCAGGAGGCATTGGCTTTCAAGGAGGATCACTGGAAGCAGGGCTCTGAGGGTTATGACTAGCCCCCCTCTGGCCTAAGCTCTGCTTCTTGTCTACAACCATTATATGACCAGTTACCACAAGCTCCTCCTGTAATGGATCTGTCTGTTTCAGCCATCATGCCTTCCAGGCCATGATGGCCTATGTTCCCAGAAACATGAACACAAGCACCCTCTGCTCCCTTAAGTTGCCACTGGCAGGCATTTAGCCACAGTGATGAGACAAGTAACTAATATTGAAGGTTGGTACTAGGAGTGGCTTTATTGCAGTGATGAACCTGACCGTATGGCCTTTTTGGATGATCTCTGCCTCACCTATGTTGTGGGCTTGGCTAGGCTAGTTGGGTCCATGGATCTGCTGCTCAGATCCTCAGATCGGCTGTGCTGGATGCTGTGTGGCGGCGGGGTGGCTAGGGTCCCTTGGGGTCCCCAGTTCTCCTGAGGTTCCTGATGCTGAAGCTGCTGAGGATCTCGGGGTCTGGTCCCTTGTATTGTCTAATTCGGGAGCTGCCCAGCTGTTCCCTTTTGTCTCCTGCAGGTCCTTTGACTTTGCGATGCCAGTGTGAGTGGGGAAATCCTCTCACTGTGGTTCTGCTCATGCCACTCAGGACTCGGGCTGGACTCCGTGCGTAGCTCTTCTCAGCTGACCGCCAGAGCCAAAACGTATTTTTTTAAAATATATATTTATTGACCATAATGAGTTACATTATTTAGTGGGCAAATACTGAGTTGTTATCCCCAATTCCCCAACTCCCCGCCTCCCCATCCCGGATCAGCTTATTCCACTCAGTGAGGGGGAACCCTTGATTGGAACTGGGGATTTAGGGCGATATGCACCGGATCCCATACTCTTGGGCTCCCAAGAAAAGATGCACTATGCAAACGTCTGACAGGGAGGCTACTAAAAATAGAAACTAGGTAATCCAGAATGGTGTATATTTGTTAACCTATACTGTTCTCACTCTCCGATGGAGATTGTGTTTGTATTTTTCAGGATATAGCGAGTGAGCTGTGGCCCATATAACCCTACCACCCGACAGCAGGCAAAAAGATGAGA
>PVHP010017121.1:0-34770 GCA_004024765.1 Zapus hudsonius
ATAACATTTCAAGTGTCCCCTATTTCACTCTTTTTGCTATTATACATGTTTCAAGAGATTAATAATCTGATTCCATCCACTAAAATATTTTCTGTAGGATATTTTTACACCCACTTAAAAATGTATGGGATGCCAGTGGAATCTTATAGTGTTTTGAAGAAACATTGTATATTCTCCTCCAACAGGGATTATATATATATATATATATATATATATATATATATATATATATATATATATATATATATATGGAAAATATTTGACAATAGCATTTGGGAACATATTTGTCTATAAGTTGGGAATATTGAAGAACATGAATATCAAATACACAAATTGGTTTTTGGAGGGTGTGCTGATATTTTCAGGGTGATTCTTCCTGTTCTTTGGGAAAAAATCATTTCATAAGCTGAATTTGAACTCAGAAGCTTAATTGATTAAGTTTAAGTCACTATGCAAAGGTCTTTAATAAAATGGGACCCTCTGTAATGCATATACCATAGTTCAGACTTATAGAAAAAAGTAGACTATTATAATTTAATTTAATTGTGATAGCATAATTTATGACTTTGATAACTTGTGTACTTTTACTGATATTTTATTTTATGCATCTGTTGTAGTCAGCCACATGCCACTGGGATGAATCTCCAAACAAGGCACAGTTTATGGGAAAAAAGGATTTATTGAAGCTACACATCCAGGGAAATTTCCATAATGGAGAAAAAGGCTGGTCTCCTTTCACAGGTCCAAGCTGTAGGAGAAACCCATCACCAATACCTCATAAACACAAGCAAAACAGGCAAGTCGAAGATAGAAAAGTTCCCTTCCCTATTATGTAGCCTTAGAGTAGGGTCTTGCAACCCTGTCCCAGACTTGTTGGCTTCCTGTGTCTCTGAAATTTCCTTCTTGCACTGCCCATACAGGAAAGGATGTCCATTTCTAGTTCTCTTGATCTTCCTGACATCCTGCCCAGTACTGAGAGTCTGCCTTCCTATAAACATCCTCAGAACCCATCCAAGATAATTCAAAACCTAATCATCATAAGTCTGTCCCTTGTCAACTTGACATAAAAACCATGTCATCATACTTAATTTCCAAATGAAGACAATGTTGAGATCATAATTCCACCTAGCATGATATAACTATCCTACATACAACTGGAAATCCATAATCTTCCCCCAACACAAGGCAAGGTCTCTTAACTGTGAGTTCTGTAAAATCAAAACAAGTTACATACTTTTAACATATAATGGCACAGAATAAACATTTCCAACTGCTTCGAGACATAACAAGGAGAGACTGGACCAATGCAAACTTGACAACCATTAGGCAAACATCAAACATCTGTAGTTCATGTCAGATAGTACAACCTCAAAAGAAAATTTCTCTTTAACTTGAACAATGCAATGCTTAAATATTACTGTTACTCAAGCCAAGTACACTCATGAGGCCCCCAAACAATGCATTCTGTTATTGATGTTCTTGGTTACGCATGAGAACTAAATAAGTAGATGCTATTACTAAGGACATCACACACTTCAGTCAGGAGACACTGTGAAACAGAGATGGGACTGACCTAGACGCTCTCTCCCAATGGGCTACTTGAAATGGTGCTTGTAAGTTTTTTTTCCATACTTATTTTCAATAATTAGATACACTGTTTGAACAGTCTTATAATGTATCTCCATTTCCTCCTCCCTGTCCCCAAACAGCTGGAAGCCCTCCTCAGTTGGCACGCTGGTCCAGTCCATGGGAAAGGGGAGGTACGGATTGCAGCACAGGTAGCCAGTTTTTTTTTTTCTTTTTATTCTTAGTGTGCTGTTGCTGAAGGGGGCAATGTCTCTGGGTTTTCTCCTCTAACATGGCTCTTACAATCTTCCTGTCCCCTCACATAGAACCATGGTAGGTGAGTTTTAGGTCTGCTTTACTGTTGATGTCTTAAGAGTCTCTGGGATTTTTCTTTGGATTGTGTTGGGTATCCTCAGTGTCTGTATCTATTATCCCTTCTCAAGTTATCTGACTTGCTATGAAGGTAGGTCTTTTGCTCATCTCACCATTTCCTCAAAGGTTTCGTTAGGGCTCCATATCATAAATTAGAGGTGGTTCAACTCCAACCTGCATGACAGGTAGCATCTTGGGTCCTGTTGGTGGGATTGGGTTGTCCACAGTTCTCCCAATGCCTTCTGAAACATATAGAAAGAATCTCCCATGGAAAGTGAGATCAGTATAGGTTAAATGAGACAAACTTTGTTAGTTTTTAGAGACTCTAATGTGCATAGCCTCTCTGTAGACCTCTGGTTAGTGGGGATTTACCCTTGGAGACCAGGTTCTTGGCCCTCATATGGATTTACCATGGATCCTTGCTTCTAGTTAAGGGTTGCCTGTTACTGAGCGGATCTCTTATCCAATTAGCAAGCAACTGATTACCCACCTAGGTTGAGTGACACTATTGCACTGGATGAGGACTTCTTGACTTACAGGTCTCTACCATAAAGCAGTTTATTCAGCATTCTTGTAGCATCACTCTGTGTTTTATATCAGTGACCTCTGTGTTCTCAGATTATTTTTGGTCAATTTCCCCTGGCAGCTCCTGTAAAGCCTTCCAGCACTACACATGCTACTGTTTGGGGGGATGGTTATCCTTCTGGATTAAGCAGGCTTTCTTGTGTGATGACAGTCTGTGTTATCTTCAGCAATAGGGTCTTACATTTTTCCCGGTGTGTGTATTCAAGAGCTTTGATGTAAACTTGTCTTATTTTGGGAAAAGTTATGGATCTCGTGGATTAACAGTTCAGTGTGGTAAGTAAGCAATGACTGGGACAGGGAGTTACAGGCCAGAGCAGTATTTAAAAAAATAATTTTATTTAGTTCTTGGAAGCATAAAGAGGAGAGAGACAGAGAGAGACAGAGAGACAGAGAGACAGAGAGGCAGAGAGACAGAGAGAGAATATTGGAGAGCTCAGAGCCACTAGCCCCTGCAATTGAACTGCAGATGCATGCACCACTTTGTGCATCTGGCTTTACGTGGGCACTGAGGAATCAAACATAGGTTGTTAGGCTTTGCAGGCAAGTGTTTTAATGCTAAGTCATCACTGGAGCCATGCTTGTAAGCTTTTTGTAGGTTTCTTGGACAGAAAAGCCCTTAACAGTGGATCCTACAGGCAACACAATCAACCAGCCAAGTAATAGTCAGCTTAATGTGACAATGTTATGGGTGAAACCAACTGCTTTTTTATTAGATCTGAGGCCAGTTCAATAGGAGATTATTCATGCCTGGTACTGAGAGTGAAGTCTTAAGACTGTCTAAGAGACACAGAATGAGAACGACATTTTGGACACAATCTTCAGTACATGAACTGACAGGTACTTTCATCACATCCCACTGATTGTTACCCACTTATATGTCATTCAAATCCCAAAAGCTGTAATATGAAATATACTTATCAAATAGGAATTATTTCAATTGGAAATTCTATTGATTTTTAAGTTTTCCTATAGATCTGGGTATCACTTCCTCATTTGGTAAAACTTCTTCTATGTTGTTAGACCACACTTGTCAGCAGGCTCTGTTTGGGCAAGCAAAGCACATCAGGGAAATAAACTTTAAAATATTCCAGCTCTGAAGGAACACAAACAACAATGAAAAATATTTAATTGACAGCTATCCCAAGCATAAATAAAACAGAAGGAAATTCATTATTTCTTACATAAATTTCTATCATTCTTCACATAAATTTTCAAGATCACCCTATGGTAATTTTATATGGATTGTTTTCTTTGTCCTTGAATATGTCCCAGGAAAATAACATATATGTTAACTTCTAAACACACACACACACACACACACACACACACACACACACACATACACACACACCCCACATATGTATTTGAAATCAGAGAAAGCAAAAGAATTTCTAAACCAGGGGGTAAACAGTGGGATACATATCAACATATAGAGAAAAGCTAGCATAAAATATAAAATATGTGTTGCTACCAGATCATAAGGAATTATTTTAACATAGTAATATAACCTTAGTTCTTAATACCTTAATATATTTTGTAAGCATTTGTTCATGTTCTATATCTTCTGTTTTCCTGCTTTATCAAGTCTATAAAAATAGAGGCATTAACTTAAAGACAGTTGTGTCCTTGTAAGATGTGTATTTTATAGGTATGCATTCACATAGATTTCATTATAAAGATCTTGCACTTTTCTTAATGCATGTTTAAAACAGATATACTTTATCACTTTCCATTTACATGTACATTTCTGTTTTTAGTTACTTATTGAGAGGGTAGCTGGCTAAGAATATTCAATTTTTATAAATGCAGAGTAAACCCTTTTCCCCATTTATTTGGTACTAACATTTTAACATTTTCTTCTCACTTCTTAAGAAACTGAAAACATTATTCTTTTTTTGTTCCTAAGGAAAAGGTAACAACCTATTTTAAAAACCTGTTAATGATTTAATATCAAGACTTAATGAAAAGCAAAACAAAACAGAATAGCGGTATAATTTAACAGAATTAAAAATAAAAGCAATATTTAGAAATTCTCTGAAGTATATAGGAGAGAACACCCACGACATTATATAGAAAATGTAAAATACATTTTATTAATATTCATAGTACATAACTGGGATACTTAGCTACTAATATGAGTTGTCCAAAAGAGAGAGGACTGTTAAGTGAACCAATACAGACTGTCTTGGAAAATGGCCCCTGTGGTAATATACTCTGAGAGCTGAGACATCACTTGTTAAAGGCCTCATCTCCACATAAGTGAGACTTTCTCACTACTTCTCATAGATCCACTATCAGGTGGTTCCTCATCATGATGTAAAGAAAATTGTCCTCCTTTTCAATTAATTTACTTGATTATATGGCATCTATTAAAAAAGAGAGCTTCTGTCTGGCTGGAGCGGTGGATCAGTAATTAAGAACACTTGCTCGCAAAGTAGCCTAATGTCCTGAGAGTAATTCCCTAGTAACCATGTTAAGTCAGGTACACAAAATGGCACGTGTATCTGGAGTTAATTTGCAGTGCAGGAGGCACTGGTTGTACCCATATTCACTTTTGTTTCTCTCTCTCTTTCTATCTCTCTGGCTATTTCTCTCTATTTCTCTGTCTCATAGATAAAAAAAAATGTTAAAAACGATCAATCCCATATGTACCACAATTACCTTATGGTATATCCCTTTTTTCATCTATCAATGTGTTCTTGATCCTTTTAATATCCAGATAGCTAAGAGCTTTAAGAAGAGGTAGGATTTTTTGTGCCTACTGAGATGGTTTTAAAAGACCCTAAAAAGGCGTTAACTTGAATAGAACACAGTGGGAATATGCTATTACTGTATATTAAACCCTAAAAACAAAAACTGTTTGCATATTCATTGTTGCCTAATCTCCTTTTTAGTCATCAGCAACATCTATCTGAGTTTATTAGAATTTCTAAATTTGGAGATAAATTAGAAATAATTAGCAAAAAGATAATATCTGCTTGAATACTGTTCATCATTCTCTGTTAAAGTCCAATAAATCCTGCCTGATCTGTAGTGGTAAAGCCCATTCCTAAGCTAGTCAATAGGACTAGAGTAAGATCTAGCTTACATGTACTGCTCCCATAATCAAAATTATCAAAGTTATAGTCACTCAAATAGAAGTAGATATGACTTTCTTCGGACAGGGTCATTCACTAAAATCATGAAAGCAAACAAAATAGTTTGAACAAAGGATCTATTATCTTTTTGCACAATTCAGATACTTAACAATAGGAAATTAAGTGGTTTACTTTTATATTACTTAGAATCTCATGATTTATCTTTAAATGTTTCTATTCTTTCCATGGATACTAAACATACAAATAAAAATCTAGAAATAGTGGACAAGTGAGAGAAAATTTCCCATACGAGATATTATAAATTTTCATAATAAAAGAGGAGGAAACATTACAATTAAATAAACTCATGCACAAGTAGATTTTAAGACTCAACAGAATAAATTATACCTATAGGCTGTGATGTTTTATATTACAAAACAAATTAACTGTGGATGAAGTAACTTAGGATAATAAGAGCTGTCATGGTTTGATCCAGGTGTCCCCCACAAACAAATGAATGTGTTCTGATAGATCAATCCTCAGCTGATGACAATTCGGGAATTAGAACCTCACAAGAGCTGTGTTGTTGGGGCGGGCTTATGGGGGTTAAAGCCAGCTCCCCCTTGCCAGTATTTGGCACACCTTTGTGCCGCTGTTTGCAGTGCTGTGGCGGAGGTGATGTCCAGCCCTCTGCTCATGCCATCATTTTCCCTGCCAGGATGGAGTCTCCCCTTGAGTCTGTAAGCCAAATAAACCCATACCTCCACAAACCACTTTTGTTTGGATTCTTCCTGCGCAGCAACTAGAAAGCTGACTCCAACAAGAGCAATAGCTATTATTGCTGGCTGGGTAACATTTATTTAATGTTCTTACTGTTCCATGCATTGTTGTCACTAAATCAGCTCCTTATTTTATTGAAAGAACTAGATACAGAGAATCAAAGAAACTTCCTCATATTTAAAAGATAGAATTTTGTCCAAGATGGATAGTGTATGCTCAATACTACCTTTTTCTTAAATACAAAAACAAAAACATGTTGAATGTATTTAACATATGTGGAATAGTATAGGATTATATCTATCTCTATCTCTAGCTATCTATATCTTTATCTATATCATCTATTTATATAGATCTATATATATATATATATATATATATATATATATATCTGAATATTAAGATTTGAGAATGAGTAAACTTTTTTCTATAAATTAAATTTATTTATAAAATATATTCAAAGAAAGGAAATGAATGTCATTTGTTAAAGGGAAGACACTTCTTTTTTTTTTTAATATATATTTATTGTCCATAATGTGTTACATTATTTAGTGGGCAAACCATGCGTTGTTATCCCGAATTCCCCAATTCCCCCCCTCCCCATCCCTGATCAGTTGTATATCCTCCTCTGTGGGCTGTCTGTATTAGCATTAAAAGGTGATCATAGTTATTAGATTCATTTACAGTGTAATGCCTTAGAACACCTTTATTTGCTTTATTAGGCAAATTTCAAATCAGTTTTCAGAGATCAAGATCCACATATACGTATGTAGGCCCTTTACACAGTGTCTCCCTAAGTTAAAATCAAACTAAATTAGTGTTCTCATCCCAGAGCATAGGATCCTTTTCCAAGCTTAATCATGATTTTGAGAGACTACCACTGATTGAGGCCAGAAATGAAAGTCTCTTATGGTCTCTCACATCCTGAAAGCATTGCACTGTGCTTCCTCATCCGTGGAGAATCTTTGTCTAGGAAAAAGGCATCTGACTATAATGACACTGTCTCAAAGCATGTCTTCCAAGATTGGAGGCCAATGCTATCAAAATGAGATTGATTTTAGTTTGGTACTAAAACTTAAAATTTGTTCATATGGGGCCAGAGAGATGGCTTAGTGGTTAAAGGTTCTTGTTTGCAAAACCTAAGAAAGTGTAAAAGGGCAATAAACATGTTGAATTATGTCAATCATGTTTAGAATTTGGAGAAGTTAAAATGAAGCCAGCAGAGAAATATCATTTATCACCATTGCATTGAAAGGTAAGATGATTAGATAACCTTACATACTATTTGTGAAATTATAAAATATGACATTTTACAAAGTAATCTGGTAGAATGTGTTAAAATAAAAATATTGCTGTTATAAGCATTTTTCTTCTTCAGTTTTCATATGTATCATAATTGAGAGAAGCAGGCCTGTTCTGAAATTAACAGAAGACTAGTAGCCATGTTGATAACCAGTTTAGAAAATAATTGCTTTTACAAAGAATACTTTACTTAAGGCTTATGAGATGTAAAGGATGATATATTAAATTTATGTCATACATATGATATAGATTGGTGTTTATTATATTTGAATTCAAAATAAATAAATTTTAAATACAACATGATACTTTTCATCATAAAATAAAACAGAAATGTGTGTGTGTGTTGGTATGTTTGTGTTTGATTAAAGACACTATTTTTAAAATATATTATACAACAAATATTTGTGATTTTTAATCTATGTGTATATTCAGTTAAACAATTTTAATTTTTATAGGAACACACTAGGACCATATAATATATGGTCTTTATTGACCAGTATGTTCTTTATCTAAGTATATCTTAAACCTGATTTCTGTCTTCATTTTTATTTTTATTTTTTGGAAATCTGCACTTAGAACTGATTCCTAAATTAATTCATTTTTACCTTCTGTTCTCCAAACAGCTTTCTAATCACAATGCTGATGGATCTTGTTCAGTTCCTAAATTAATTTCTGCACATTTTCGTTTGTTCATTGATTTCAACAAAGTTTGTTTTGACTATTTCATAGAATATCATGTTTAAAAGACATAAAACATATAATTTAGGAAGATAGATGAGACTATTATGTGATGATTTGTATTGTTTGAGAAAGCACCACATGGTTTACTATTTACTATTAGTATGTATAACCTTGAAAGTTACTTATAAAATTTTTTATCTGCAGCAAATGAAGAGGAATATTGACTATTGATGTATGTATTCACATAGAAAATTCCCTAGAATAAATGGCAGAATAAATAGAGTGAACGTTATTTTTCTATTTAAAATATAGAAGGTAAACATACAAGGACATCTGAAGGGATCAAAACATTTGTGCTTGTCTTTTCACATTTTAAATTGGTGGTTCTCTTCCAGTGAGCTGTGTTTCTTCTTTCCTAAAGACAATGAATACGTTCTTGTTAGGTTGTTTGATAATTCACAAGGCAACACAAAGAGACATTACTTAGAGAAACAAAACAAAGCTCTGTGTTTTCAGTCTTCTGTTGTCAAAACATGATTTTAAAAAATATATAGTTTAGTTTTTCTGTGACACATATACCCCCATTCACAAGTTTATTTTCAGTGTCTTTAGCTCTCAACACCATTTTTCATCAATGTAAGGAGAACAGTCTTTTACTATTTTTATACTGCCTTAGTTGGCCTAGGGTTCCATCAAGAAATGCAATATACCTAGTGGCCTGAATAGCATATATTTATTTTCTCACAATTTTGGTGAGGAAATATCCTTGATGAGCATTCCAACTGGTGAAGACCACTTTCCTGTTTTTCGAAGAGTCTCCTCTTATGGGGGACAGAAGGATCTTTCTTGTCCTCTTATTCTAAGTGAAAATCCCTCTGGAATTAGGATCCTACTCTCTCATCCTCATTCAAATTTAACACCTTTCTGAAAGAACTGTTCTTAAATTTGTTCATATGGGATTAAGGCTCCCATATATTAACTATGGAGGGACACACGTCCATGGCATATCATGTTTTTGTTCCTTGCAAAGCAATTTCTAAATGTGTATTATAAACAAAGGAAGTGGTGAATACACTCTTAAACACAATTAGCTATTATGCAGAGACAACAAAAATGTTTGAATTAATCTTTAGTTCTTTCACCCAATATTTTTAGAGGCCACTGTGGACTATTGGAAACATCTTGACCAGAGTACTAAGCTAAATGATCATTATTATAAAAATTTGAGGAAACTTTCAAACATTTTTCATTGTCATAGCACTATCAATTTCAACTACCTGCTCTATACTCAACATCTTAAGATCTGATCTTAGGAACAGCAAAGACATTGCTATCAAGTCATAACATGCTTACACATCTCATAATTTTATTTAGAACTTTAGTGGTTAAATGTTATAATTAAAACTAGGTAAGAAGCCTTAACCGCTGTCATCTCTCCAGCATTTTACAAAATACTTTGTTTGGATAGGTCTGTGAAGAAACAATTGGATGCAATTAACATTTGAATCAGTATACTGAACACAAAAACTGAGTGTGTCATGGAATTGAAGACAAAAGTGGAGGGCAGATGCCATGGGTGTTTTTTGTAACTAGAATAGTCGTCCTTTCTCACTCCTTCATGTTGGGCCCTAGGTTCTTGACCTCCAGACCCCAGGTTACTTGTGGATTACTTTTTCATTGCAGTGATGAAATATCTGCAAAAGTAACTTATGGAAGGGGACGCTTATTTTGGTTTAAAGTTGAGGGGATCTAGTCCTTCATGGTAAGAAAGGCATGGTGGCGGAAGAAGGAGGCAGCTATTCACATGGTATCCGTAGTCAGGAAACAGAGGTATCATGCACACTGATCTCTCTTGTTTTTATTTAGTCTAGTACCCCACCCCCTGGATGGGTACTACATACAGTTAAAGATTGCTTTCTCACCTCAATTAACCAAATCTAACACATGTAAAGAGAAAATTTTTCCCCATAGTGAGTCTAAATACGATCAGATTAGCAAATAAGATTAAATATCACAGACTGATGTTGACTCATGAAATCAATTTTCCTGATTCCCCAGGTTTGAGGTGGCAATTAATTTGAGACAATTAATATATTAAATTCACATCTATATCTATCTATCTATCTGTCTATCTATCATCTATCTAATCTGTCTGTCTGTTTGTCTGTATGTCTGTCTGCCTACCTGCCCGCCTGCCTGCCTATCTATCTGTCTGCCTGCCTGTCTGTCTGTCTGTCTTTCTGTCTGTCAGTCATCTATTGTTTCTCTATTCTGTCTGTACATTCTTCTACATGGCCTAACTTTTGATTATTTGCAAGCATTAATGTATTAGGGTTAGGGTTACAATCTCTGTTATTTGAGCTCCCATTAATTTTGTGTGATTAATAATCATAAGAATTCCTTAATATGAAGCTGGCAATGCACCAGAGAAACAAAGCACAAATCAGGTTTGTGTTAAGAGACTTTCCTTAGATGTATGAAAAAATGGAACCTGTGGAAGTAATTAGATAATGTGGAGGAAGACAGCAATGTAAAAGAGATAAAAGATACTCTGTGGGTCTGACCTTTAATGAAGAAGGGAAAATTCATGATGCAATGAAAATGGGAGCCTTAATAGTGGTTTAGTATAGAAAACTATAACAATCAAGAATGCTCTGCCTCCAGACTTCTTGAATTGACAAAGTTTCTGAAACAACAAATCAAAGAGCCTCTCAGAACATAGCTCATGAAGTTATAGAAATAAGAATTTATAGAGTCTGTCAGAATATCATGGAATGATAGAAGCAGCAATATAACTAATTGTCTTTGCTTGAGATACAGGGTGGACATTTTGAGGCAGTAATAGAGAACTCATTTTCAGGCTCTCACCACTTGTGCTCACAAAAAATATCAGGGACAAGAGGACAGGTGTTACTGAAGAAACTAAGATCTTAAAGGTGGTGTTTGGTTCACTGGCCAGACAGGACTATGTTCACTAGAGAGTCAAGATAGAGGTTGATTCAGGAGGGATCTTGAGACTGGTAAGGGGTTTTACTGGTTTTGATGAGCCCCTGGTGGGTCATGATCTGACAAAGTAGAAGAGGCTTGGGCAGATCTAAGTGTTTTCAACAGGCACATAAATCAGGTTTATAATGCCAACACATTCAGAAAAGAAACTTTAAATATTTGAACTATTAGATGGAAAGGAAGAGAGAGAGTGGGAGCAAGTGCATGCCGGGACTCCTGCTGCTGCAGTGAAACTCCAGACACATGCATCTGGCTTTACCTGGGTCCCGGAGTATCAAACTACAAGGCATCAGGCTTTAAGTAAGTGCCTTTAATCACTTACCCTTCTCTCCAACAACATAGAAAGGGATTTTCTCTTAAGGTAAAGTAGATGTTGAGGCCTGTTTGTATAATTAAAAAGATAATGTCATCAGATTTGTGTGTAGGTAAAGGTTGGGGGAGGGAGTTATATGAAGCCAAAATCTGGGTGTGGGATACTGAACAGCAGTCACTAAAGTGGTAAGATAGTTAATGAAAGACATAATGGTAGAAAATATCAATCTTGCTCTAGGTAGTTAATATTTATCCTCTGTGTGTATTCCTCACCTGCATGAAAGTTTATTGTATGTGTGGATTATTCACTGAGATCTAGAACCCTTTCAGAAGTAAGATGTGATTGATAAAGGTGGCAATAAACAGAAGCCCATCAGGCCAGGGAAGGCATGAGCAGCAGGTATAATAGGCAAGAACTAGCCTCCTGTCCCTTGCCTTCACAAGGTTGAAATGATGCTCAGAACCTCCACAGCAGTATCCCAGGATAAAAATATGTGTATGGATCTTGGAGAGTTCTTATTTACAGACAGCTAAGTGAACTAGTGCTTTTCATTTCTTCACTTTGTAGCTTATCTTTCATTAATATGTGTGCATATGTATGTCAGTGTCTGGGTGTGTGGCAGGTACACATGTACATTTGGAAGCTAGAGAATAAGCTTGGACATGATTCCTCTGAGACACTGTCCTCCTCTTAGATTTTTTAAGAAAATATTATATTTATTTGTTTGCAAGTGGGGAGATGGGAAGATGGGCATAGCTGGGGGTCTCTTGCCTCTCCAAAGGAATTCAAATGCAAATATCACCTTGTACATCTGGATTTATGTAAGTATTTGAGAAGCTAGCATAAGTTTTCAGGCCTTGTAAACAAGTGCCTTTAACTGCTGAACCATCATTCCTGCCACTTCTTTTGGTGGTTGACATGGGGTTCTCTCATTGGCCTGGAACACCCCAATTAGGCTAGACTGGCTGGCCAATGAATGGCAGGTAAGTTCCTATATGCACTTCCAAATGGCTGGGATTGCAGATGTGACCACAATGCCTAGCATTTTTACATGTGTTCTGAGACTCACATTTTAGGTCCTTCTGTTTGCAAGGCAAGCATTTTACTGACTGATCTAACTCCCTGTGCCTGACATTGCTCTTTGAGCGAACAACTAATACCAGTGATGGCATCTTTTCATGGGGTATTAGAACAGCCCTCTCCTTTCTAATGAACCTCAGGAACAGCTGCAACTGAAATGGATAGATAGAAAGGAGCTGTATAATCTTTTGAGGAAAGGTTTTATATTTATATCGAGTCATGAGTGTCTTACAGAACTGGAAAAGCATTTGGGGGAAAGAATAAAATAGTAGTTAATGTGTTTCACTGAAAGTACCCAGGAAGGGTCTAAAAAGATACTCCCAGAAGCAATAAGGTTATTGGGTAAAATTCCAGTGCAGGAGAAGTTTACCACCCCCAAAATAGTACTTGATGTAAGCATCTAAGACCAGGCTAACTAGAACGGCTCTTGTCATTGCTGTGAATTCCAGGCCATAACTGTATGGCAAGTTCTTATAGCTCCAGCAATAAGAGACCACATTTTATTTGGAGGAATGAACATATCAGGCTGCAAGTGAGAAGAAAGCTTCTCTCTTCTAGGTACGATAGATAGTTAAGGAAGGCACTATACAGATGCCGAGTTGTCACTGAAACTCCTGCTTGGCTAGAAACACTACATGCTACTCTCTAGCCTACCTGACAAGGTATGCTCACTGTTGCTGCTTTCTAATTGGATTCAAGATATAATCCACCGAAAGACAATGTTTGATGCTATAATTCAAGGCAATAAATAATTTTGACTGGGAATGACTTAGGTCTCAGTGAATAGAATAGAATTTTATTCCTCTAGATCACAGCTGTTGTGATGGTTAGGTTTTGTTGTCAACTTGATCTTTTTAATTATCTTGGGTAGGCCTCTGAGGATGTTTACAGGAAGTCAGCCTCTCAGTAGATGGCAGGATATAAAGAAGCTGGAAGTAAACATCCTTTTCTGTATGGGCCATGCAGGAAGGAAATTCCAGAGACTCAGAAAGCCATTAAGTCTTGGGAAGGGTTGCAAGACACCACCCTAACGCTATGTAAAGGGGAATAAATTCTCTCCTTGGCCCTCCTGCCTGTTCCCTGTTCTGTGTGTGTGGTGTAGGTGATGGGCTTTTTCTCTCCTCAGACCTGTGAAAGAGGGCCAGCCTCTTTCACTGTTACAGAACTTCCCCTCAATCTGTAGTTTCAATAAATACTTTCCTCCCCCAAATAGTGCCTGGTTTGAAGATTCATCCCAGTGGCATGTGGCTGACTACGACAGTTGTTTGTGGAAGCAGTGGTTTCCTTGGATGCTAATAACCTTCCATACTGCTAAAAATAATTTTCTATGGCTGTGACATCATGCCTCAATGATCAGCTGTAAATGGGAGAAAATGATCAGACATCTAAATCATCTCCCCCAGGGTAAGATAATATACAAGAGGCCAAGTGGAAAATGTAAGTTGGGGAAATAGCTGATTGGTAGTGCGTTGTCTAGAAATTCATTTTACAGTGACAATTTGCCTCCTTAAAGAAAGGGAGGAGACTCATGGAACTCACAAGAAAGTTTACTGAAACTCTCAAAAAAGTTCTAAGATCTCACAGAAAGTTAAAGGTTCATAAATTCCCTTCCCAAAGTTATGTAGATAATAAAAATGACAGAGAGAGAATCAATTATTTAATGGGGTTGTCTACAACTAGTTCATGGAATTTCAGTGATATAACTTTCCTAAGTCATTACCCATGCTAGGGTGGGGATCTTTGGTAATGAAACATTCAGTCATACACCTATAAGTAGTCCCCCAATATGTTCATTGGTTCACCATACAAGAATTCTGTAGAATTATTTAATTAGTCTGTTGTCCCTACCTTATCTGAGTTGAATGGATGTTTGTTCATGTCTCCACAGGAAAATTATCAACATATTCAATCTCTTCATACATCCCTTATTGACAAGTATCCCAGTAAAGCAGATCATATGAAATATAATAACTTGAATGTAGTTTATTTTCCTTTTCTTCTTTTTTGAAACTAAAACTCCTTTTTACAAAAATTATAACTTCCTCTCATCTCTTGAACTTCTTTCTCATCTCTGCTTTCAACACAATTTACTACACTGGAAACAGGGCAACAAAAAGATAAAATGATAAAGAAAAATGTAAAGAAAGCATAAGTACAGAAACACATATATTTGCAATTTTATCTTCGGCTCTTAAATATGTGCCATTTTAGTCTCATACAATTAGGGACTTGTTGGGCTGAATTTTGTTTTAGCGCCTAATGAGGCCTAAATTCAGTTTGCTTCAGGTATTCTGTTGATAGATTCATCTCCCAACCCATGTTCACATATTAGATGAATCTATATTTTCTTCATTTATAACTTTTGAGAATAAAAACCTTACTGTGTGTTCATACAGATCATCTTCCCTACTAAATACTGTTTATCACAGTATGAAATTATGTCATTGTAGAATGATTCTTTGTTTAGTTTTTCACTCTCTCAAATATTCCATAATTTATAAGCTTCCTTAGTAGAGATGCAGAGTTTGACTCAGCATTTTTGTGCCTAGGTAGTACACTCATGAGCTGAATACATAAATCAATGAATATATACTTAAGCTTCTGTAATTCACAATGAATTATTCTTTTTTTAAAATACTTTATTTATTCATTTTCAAGCAGAGAGAGAGAGAGAGAGAGAGAGAGAGAGAGAGAGAGAGAGAGCACACCAGGGCCACCACCTTGTGGGTCTGGCTTATGTGGGACCTGGGGAATTGAACCCGGGGCCTTAGGCACTGGAGGCAAGTGCCTTAACCGCTGAGTCATCTCTCCAGCCCAACACAATGAATTATTCTTTTCATAGACAAGAATCACATATTTCTGAACATGATGGTGTTGTAGACATAAATTAGGACTTAGCAAATATGGGTGTGCTCTGCATATTTCCCAATACATTTTCCTGATCACTGAATAAAAGTTTGCCTTAGAGAATCACATTTTGCTTTTAATAAATCACACATAAACCTATGACATTAAACCACAGAAAGTCAGAAGCCAACTTGTAGAACCATAGCATATCTTACATGCTCAAAAAATATTTTGATTTTTCTTAAAGAATATCTTTAACAAGGAACATGTTAATTTTCTCATGGTCTCATTCATCTTTATATTGAGAGATATTTTATAATTATTTACCTGTGTGTGTGTGTGTGTGTGTGTGTGTGTGTGTGTGTGTGTGAGTGTGCCAGTGCATGCCATGTAATGTGGTGTGTAGGTATATATGTGGTGTGTGTTGGAAGCTTGTGTGTGTTCCACGTGCTGCACCATATGCTCACATGCTGTGTAGTACATTTGCCTGTGAGGCCTGAGGGGAACTCCAGGTGAACTCCTCCTTTGTTCTTTAGCCCATGCTTACATGAGCTGGAATCTCTTACTAATCCAGTAGCATACCAGTTTTTTTTTTTTTTTGCTTTGTTTTTCCTTCCATCCCCTGAAACCCACTGCTCTTATCTCTTCACAGTACAGGAGTTACAGATGCTGGTGGCAATGCCCAGATCATTATGTGGTTCCTGGGGATGGGACTATAGTAATCTCCCAGACTTCCTTAGGCCCTCATGCTGAAAAAAGGAAGTGTTCTTAACTGCAGAGCCATCTAGCCATCCCTAATGTCATAATAATAACCACATAGATGAATGCACACACTAATAAGACCAGGGCGATGCTTTGCAAGCTTGTCGATGAGGCTTTCGGGTAGTATAACTCTTATGCATGTTTGATACCCCAGATTTGGTGCCAAGCACAAGAAAGAGAAGAAAGAGAACAAAGAAAGAAAGAAAGAAAGAAAGAAAGAAAGAAAGAAAGAAAGAAAGAAAGAAAGAAAGAAAGAAAGAAAGAAAGAAAGAAGGAAGGAAAAAAAGAAAGAGAGAAAGAAAGAGAAAGAAAGGAAGGAAGGAAAGAAAGAAAAAAACGGAAAGAAAGGAAGGGAAGAAAGGAAAAGAAGAGAATAAGAGAAAGAGAGAAAGAAGAAAAGAAAGAAAGGGAAAAGGGAGGAGAAGAAGAAGGAGGAAGTAAGGCAGGAGATAAAAAAGGAAGAGAAAAAAGAGAGACCAAGGGAGATAATGTGACCCATTGTATACAGAATTCATTTGAGGAAAGGTAAAGCCTGGAGCACTGAGCTTGAACATATGCATCCACATCTGAAAAATAATTATACAGAATCAATTACTGTAATTCAGAAAACTATTTCTGATAATTATGCTTTAGTTTTCTAGTGGAAAATTATTTTTTTTTCATTTCACACTTAAAATGAAATGTAATTCCTAAGGTGCATTATTAGTATAGCAGGGTTATAACCAGGTGTTATGGACCCTGGGCCCCTGAGGAAAACAATATGCTCAGAGTATGACATTTGACTGAATTGAAGACATTGGGGAGACAAATCATTATTATCTTTGACTCTACTAAATACAGACATTAATTTCACATTGGATTTATCATGAAATTTTTAATTTTAAAGCCAAATATAATTTTACTGTTAACACCAAGGAAAAAGGCCTATGAGAAAATTAAACCCAACAGATGATAAATTGCAAATTAAAGCACATTTTTATTTAATTTAATACTTAATTTTGTCCTAAATAAGTCACATCTTTATTTTTGTGCCTAAATCATTTTTTACATAAGCCAGTTTGTGTTGGATTATATTGAGGATGGAATATGGTCAGATTAATTTAGGGCATTTAAAATTGCTCTTCCAAAAATCAGCTAATGAGAAATAGCTAAATGGTTTGAAAATATTACCTTTGATTAAGGTGTCAATCATATCTGTGGTATGTGGGTTAATGAAATGTTAGTGAGATAAAATTCTTTATGAGCAAGAATAACTTGCTACAGTATACATTTTACTCTCTTACTAATATTAATTAATAACCATGGTTATGAGACTGACGCGCTGCCTACTGCACTAAGGAGGCACCCTTCTCTTACAAATATTAATTAATAACCATGGTTAGCAAAATAATGGTCCCACAAAGTTTCCACACATTTTTTCCTTGGGTTCTGTTCATATTTTTTGTGGAAAAAAAGGAATTTCATAGATAGGATTAGATCATGAAAATTGTACTATCTATCTGGCCCAATCTATAAACAGGGTCCCACAATGTGAAGTTTTTCTGATTAGTCATAAAAAATGTGACGTTTGTAGAATGCTCAGGGATTGCACAGTGCTGGTTTTGAAGGCAAAGGACACCATAGAAAAGGAATGCCCCTGATTTCTACTAGTTGGAAAAGGCAGAGTATCTAAATCTTCAGGACAAGAGCACATTTTCCAGTTCTTGGATCTTTACCAGGTGAGATCCATGCCAGACTTCTTTCCTCCAGAAATAAAACATAGCTAATTGTGTTGTTAAGCAACTACCTTTAGAATAAATTGCCAGTTTCAACATTAAGATAATAGTTAATAAATATTCCTTAATATTTCAATTCTCCTTTAAACCATAAAGAGTAAACTTTCACAGGAAGTTGATAGATTATACTCATGGTTTGTTTTCTTGTTATTTGTTTTCTTTTAGATTATTTTTGCAATGTGTATATTACACATGGCTCTGGGTTAGGGAAAAACGCCTCCTCCCACATGAATTCTCTTGCTGTTAGTCCTACATGCTTCGCTTTTACTTGCATGACTCACATATGTCCATGATCATATGTATCTGCATAATATCCAAAAACTCCAGACTAGAGAAGACAAAGTAATTGATTTTCAGAGACTGGTTTAATTTACTTCATATGTTTATATCCAGTTGCATCCATTTTCAAAAATTAAATAACTTCATCTTCTTTTATGACTAAAAAGTTCCAGTTTAGGTAAATAGATGGATTAATGATGGATAGAGTTATGTAGATAGATGATGGATAGATAGATAGATAGATAGATAGATAGATAGATAGATAGAAAAAATGATAGATAGATGATAGATAGGTAGATGATAGATAGATAAATGATAGATGATAGATAGATAGATAGATAGATAGATAGATAGATAGATAGATAGATAGATAGATAGATAGATGATAGATAAATAGACAGACATACAGACAGACAATAGATGGCATTGCCTTTGTCTTTCACTGTTTTGGATGCATATGTTAGTTCCATTACTTGTCAAATGTGAACTTTGCATTGTGAACATCAATGTGCAAGTATCTCTGTGATGTTTTGACTAGGAGTTCTTTGGGTAAATACCTAGGGGAGGAATTGCTGGGTCTCACTGTGAATAATTTGTAATTATTGTGTGTGTGTGTGTGTGTGTGTGTGTGTGTGTGTGTGTGTGTGTGTGGAAATGCATGTGTCCATGCTGTGCCCCATGTACTTGCCTGTTGGTGATATAATCTCTTAGGGATTCCACACCTTTGCATTTTTTTTTCCTTTTCCAGAAGATCCAGAATTTCTCAATGATCAATTCATCGGTGATTATCTCCAACTATTCATGTAGCTCCCAGGAATGGAACTTGAACAGACTCTCAGCCTTCCCTTGCTGGCACAGGAAGTGCTCTTATCCACTGAGCCATCTATCCTACCTTCCTTTTACCTTTTTGAGAAACTTCCATTTTGATCTCTATAATGGCTGAACTCTAACATTCTCACCAACTGAATGTAAAAGTTCCGTTTTGTCCACATCCTTGCCATTGTGCATTTTTATTGGCTTAATGATTGCCATACTTTTTAAGATGTAATGAAATCTCAACAGCATTTTCAGAATGATTAAAGATGATGGCTGGTGAGTTTTCTGATTTTGTCAATGAATCAGAGTCTCTTCATGCAGCTATTGAGTATCAATAACTCCTGACAAGCTCAACTCTCAAAGCCAGTCAGGGAAAGTTCCTTTACTCTCAGCCTGATCAAACAAAAGAAAACAGAAGCAAGAATACATTTCTCAACTGACAACATATGGTCCAACTTTTTCTTTTTCAATATTACTATAGTATGAATCACTTTCAGAAAATGTGTTTTTTAAATTGTGCTCTTTTCTTAGGCTAGTGATATGAAATGATAATAATTACTGGGTAGTGGCAGTGAAAAGCAGCCTGCATATCCATCACCCCCACTAAGACTGCACTGTTTTGCCAGCTATTATGTTACACTTCTTAGGAGTACTCAATGTTTCTCCTACTTATGGTATTTTTACTTTACCATGTAACCCTGCTGTACACAAGAAAGTGGGTGTATACAAGGCTGAAATTCAGTTGTATGCAGCAGCAGAGCAAAAGGCAACTGTTTTGTGGGTCAACATGTCCTCATAGAACTCTAAAAAAGGCAAGAGTTACTTTATACAAGACTAGAGATGCATCCTCACAAGGAGGATAATAGAATGCAACCTTAGTGAGAGTATAGAGCAGCAATAAGCCAACAAAATAGGAGGCCAGAAATATTTTCTTAGAGGGTTATACAGTTAATATTTCTGGCATACAGTCCATAAGATAAGAATGACAAGTATCCATCTATAACTCAAGTGTGTCCTTACAAATATAAACACAATTGTATGCTTAAGTGTATGAGTATGCATACAGTCTAAGAGAACACATTTGGAAAGGAAGCAGGCAAGGGATAGTAATTATTTAAGCCCTGACATAAAGGATGGGGTAGTTATTTTCCAAATGAAATGAAATGTCCCGAAGACACTGTTTAAATAAAGAAACTTAATGAGCATTAAACTAGATAGGACAATTTAATACCCACAATGATGTCCTTTGTAAGTGTCTTATAATTGGTGAATGAGGAATATGAATAGAAAATAGCATAAAGAAATGAAAAAAGGGAATTTTTCACTCTGTGGTAATAATAATAGATTTTTTGTACATATAAATCATTTTCTCTTAAGGAAGTATAGTATGCACATTGCAGAATGCTATTAAGAGGTATATGTCACTATTTAGATGAAGAATAAATGTCTTTGGGATAGTAATAAAAGAAAGATTGCTGAGCCCGCTCAGAATGTTAATAAAGGTTCTGCAGTGTGAAACCATAAAACAGATTCCTAAACAAATGATGCCATGTCCTTTCATAATGAACTGAAATCTCAATGATGTTGTCACTCTTGTCTGGTTTAACTAATGAATTTGATTCCAGGTGACCTTAATTTCAAGTGCAGGGATATTGGAACAGCCATGCCAAAGGACCAAACCAAATCAGTGAATATTGAGGAGAGCACTCCGTGTTTTAACACCTCACAGGTAGACCACAAAAAGGAATCAGAGACATTGGATTGAAAAACATCCTCAATAAAATTATAGAAAATGCTGTTCTCATGAGAATATTCATATCCTTTGCCTTAAATTTTCTCCTCACCAACTCTTAGCCATTACATTGCTTTGTCAGACATTTCTCTCAGAATACTGAACAAAATCTCAGTTACTTAGAAAAATAGCATGTGATTTTTCTTTCTCTGTACATCAGCCAGAGTTTTGGCATGAGAGTTCAGGTCAGGCCTTCCCCATGAATCTTTCATTCTGAGATCAATAGCTACCCAAGATGATCCTTCAAGGTGCCTCTCAGAGGAGCTAGAGACATGCACAGAAGCTCTTCCTGCTGCTGAAGACTTTACTGTAGAATTGCATGCTAATTCCTTAGCCATCCTCAGGAGCTTCTGAATCAAACACTGGGCATCATCTCACAAGCTCAAGTCATGAATGAGAACCGCTGCTGACCTACCAGAGAGCTTGGTGGTCACTTTCAGGCCTGCTACCTGACATCACTTGGAAACTTCCTCATCTCTTCTCTAACCTTTAACAACTACACTTCTCTCAAGGGGGGAGGAAGTATGCTGATCTCTGTTTTAAGTGGGGTTGAAGCTCTAAGGATAGGTTTAGTGTCAGCAAGGAAAATATTGCTTGGACGGCTGTACTTTGAGCACAGAGACTAAGACAAAAAGCATTCCAGAGAATAAAATTTTTCAACAAGCTCACCATCTACCTTCCCATGTTTTGTTTTTCTCTCGTGAGCACTACAGCATCATTTGAGAAAGGATGAAAAATAGAATAACAGAATTTCCAGAAAATGTTGAGCAGGATCAGGGACCTTCTTGACCCCATATCTTTCCCATCCTAAATTCTGAAATGATCTCTACAACTTCTCTCTCCTGTCAAAAGAAGCAATTCTTTTGGTATTTGGGAAGCACGTGTGACAGATGTATTTGTACACATTCAGATGCATGCACCCCATGCACACAGCGGCGGCCACAGAAGAAAGTTAGGTGCCCTTTTCTATTACTCTTTCACCATATTTTCTTGAAATAAGCCTTGTTCTAAGCCCAGAGCAGCCTGCTTTTTGATTAAACTGGATGACCAGAAAACCTCAGTGTTTCCCTTGTCTCCACAACCCACCCCTTAGTGCTGGGATTACAGGTATGTGTGGCCACAGCAGGCTTTTAAAATAAACAATTTTATCCATTCTTTAATTACTTGTTTCACTGAACTTTAACTGGAATTTTCATTCAGTGTGATTCTCAGGGCAAAACGAAACATTCAGGAAGTAAAGAAGGTCACATTCAGAAAGGATTTAATGAGCTCCCTAGTTCACATGGTTTAAAAGCAGGAATATTTTAAATCACTATTTTGACGTTCCTTGGTGAAAGAAAAAATGCATGCAGTAGCTTATATTGTTTCATTAAGTAGATGTGCTTACACAAGAATGTTTTATATGACTATGCAAACAGGTTCTGTATCAACTAAGATATTTGGAAAGGTATATGTGGTTCTTGCAATTGGTCAAGTTGAATAATGTAAATTATATACATTGTGGCCTGTGCTATCCATGTGCCCATGGAAGATTTGAAATACTATTAGCTAGAACTATGAATATCAATATGATGGTAGAAATGGCTTATGTTCTTTATCAAATGTGGCCTTTCTGCCAACCCTTATTTTTCTTTTCTCTCCACTTGGCTTTGTTATGATTTCTGAGTTACAGAAATGATAGAATAGCTCCCTACCCAATGATATTTATGGGTCTCAGGTGTGTTCCCTTAGTTAGATGAGTTCATTCTTCTCCCTCATTAAAAATGTGGGGTTGGGGACTGGAGAAATTGCTTATTAGTTAAAGGCACTTCCTTAAAAAGAATGACAGCCTGGGTTTGATTCCCAAATTCCATGTAATACTAGATGCACAAAGTGGCACATATATCTGGAATTCATTTGCAGTGGCTGGAGGCTCTGGCATGGCCACTTCCTCTCTCTCATTTCTTTCTCTCTCTCTCTCTCCTTGCCAATAAATTAATGCAAATATTAAAAATGAGTGTGGGTTCACCTTGATCACCATCAGCCATACAATAATCAGTGATTAAGAAAGGTGCATAATGAGTTCTTTGATCTGAAGTAACAGAAATGAAAGACGGCCAACCTACTAGGTTTGTAAAGTAACCAATGCAAGACTTTCAAACCAGTAACATTTTCACATGATTCGTTTCATTAAAAGCCAAAACATCTCAAAAGTCACATAATTAACTTCACTCATCAGTTTTCATACAGTCTCTGCCTTGATAGGCAAGGTTGTTTTGGGGGAGAGAATTCTATCCATTACATCATAGGTGCATTTTGCCACATGAAAAGCCATTTTGTTAATCATGATACCAAGACTCTTAAGAGAAATGGCATGAATCCAGAGTAACAGTAATCGTGACAGTACCAGCTTAATTTTGTGAGTCAACCAGACCAGAAACTTCTGAGAGTAAAATCACTTTATCTTTTTTCACTCATCTTGGGTACTATTAGGGGTTCCTGATAATATAACAAAAATGACTATTTGAACAATGGTTCCTTACCATTATTATTATTTAAAAAAGAACAGCTCAAAGTATATGGATCATCCCACCCCAAGTAAACATGATTATCATTAGTGCATCATGTTATCATCATTCTCAAAGAAATAAAAAAAATATCATTTCAATCAGGACAGTCTTGAAAGTCTCAAGAACAGCTATCTCTGTCATAGGCCTAGTCAATTCTCTGCATCATTGTATATAAAGTTGAGTGTTGCTGAAGAATAATCTAAGATGGTGACTCCAATGTAATTGCCATTATAAATAAAATAATATGTTTTTAAGCCAAATAATGGTTCTCCTAATCTGCCCATTTCCTAATAATAAGAATTTATGCATTTTCACACTACATGATTAATAGAACTTAGAATGACACAATTTGCATCTTGAAGGTTAGATAAATCACCTAAAATTGAGGATTGAATGCTTGTTGTTTTTTTTTTTTTTTTAAGGCGGGGACACTGTTTGATGAAAACTTTAAGCAGAAGGTCTTTATAAGAGATCTTGCATCATTGATGCCTTCAAAGTATACTTTGGGGCTATCATCTCATTTTCTAGCAGTCTTGCTCTCTTTTGAGCTAACTTTCATACAATCCATAACCCCAATCCCGTGGACTGGTCCAGCAAGCCTACTGAGGAGGGCACCATCACAAGACCTGCTCATGCAATGTATTTAGTTATTGACAATAAATATGGAAAGAATCAATTTGTCCATTAAAAATACCTGCTATCTCAATCATTATTTGTAGAAAAATAAAAGATTAGCATTGATCATACATAGTGTCCTTTAGAAATTCCTTGTTAATGCTTCTATGGTAGAGGCTAAATATTGAGAATTTTGAAAGAAGACCATGAAGTTCAAATTGAGTCAAGAGAAAGAGAGAAGAAAGAGAGATGGAGACAGAGAGAGAGAAAAAGAGAGAGACAGAGAGAGAGAGAGAGAGAGAGAGAGAGAGAGAGAAAGAGAGAGAGCCTTTGCAATTATAACTTTGTGATATGGCCAAAAACACAAAGTGAAAAGGGAGTCAGATTATAGATTTGGACAGTATTAAGTAGTATCATAAGAGAAACCAAACTGTTTTGATCAAGGTTAAGCGTTTGCAAGAATTTCATATGCTTTTGAAAAAAAATCTAACATTTCTTTGGGATCATGGTAAAAATAAATATCTAAACATTTTAAATTTAGTTAGAATCCATTCTTTCAGATATTCATTCCAAAATTAAGCCATTTAATCCTTACTATGATATTGTTGAGTACATTCTGTAATCTCCCATTACCTGTTACAAAAATTTATGTCTAAGAAAAGATCTGAGTTTATTATTATATTTCATATGATTAAGTCTACCGTCTGACACTTATTCGTTTTCAAGGAGAGTACTACATTATGAACTTATAGCAATGGTCAAACATTGACAATTAAATTCAAGGAAGCTTTTTAATGATGATTGCATGGTCACACTAGGTAATTACTCTGGATTTGATTTGCATTCCTTTACTATCAGATTGATTAGATGTCACAGTGTGATTTGGTATATGCTCTAAATTTATGACTTTCATTTGGTATTTATCTCTGATAATTAACACTAAGATCAGCACTCTTAATTCAGCAAATAGTGTACAGAAGCCATTTTAAGTATATAAATTATTCGAAGTGAGCAGGGAGTTTACAACATGATTGAAGTTCTGGAGAAATCAGATCCTTCCAAAACAACTCCAAAATTTACTGCAAAACTCTCTACAAAGTCAGTAACCACCAACATTGCACCCAGACCCTCATAACAAAACTAACTTTCCTTAACAAAAGAATTGATTGATGTGCCCTGAATATTTCTCAAGTAATTAACTCTATGTTTTTATGATAAGGATAGAATGAACATTGTGGTGAAATATTAAAATATAAGAGGTGCATATTCAGATTTAGATTTGTAAATATCACACACCAATGAAATGAATCTGGACTTCTTGAAGAAACAGCTGGTTTTAGTACCAAGATATCATGGAGTTATGGAGTTGAGATGAACACATTGTATTTTATATCATGTATAATTATTAGTTTGTGGGGGTCAGGGTGGAACTGTCATTGTTTGTTTGATCCAGGTGTTCCCACAAATAAATGAATGCATTCTGAATGATCGACCCCCAGCTGATGGTAGTTTGGGTTTTACAACCTTGCTAGAGCTGTGTTGTTGGGGTTAAAATGAGGTTAAAATCCAGCTTCCCCTTGCCAGTGTTTGGCACACCTTCCTGCCACTCTTTTTAGTGCTGTGTTGGAGGTGATGTCCACTCCTCTGCTCATGCCATCTCCCTGCAAGGATGGAGTCTCCCTTGGAGTCTGTAAGCCTAATTAACCCATTCCTCCACAAGCCACTTCTGCTTGGGCTCTTTTTGTGTAGCAACAGTGAAAGCTGACTGTTATCAGTTAATGTTAAAGAAAATTCATTACAGAATATACAGGAACTAGTTATGTCTTTCATTTTATTTAAATACTAACTATAAAAATCACTAATTAATAAGGTAGAGAGGCTGAGCTCAGTATGCTGTGAAATACCTGTGGTTTCAGCACTTGGTTAATGGAAGTGAGCTAAATGCAAGTCTGGGGGTACATAATTTTCCAGATCTATTTCAATCAAATAGTAAGATCTTGTCTGGAAAAAAAAATAGGAATAATCATTACTTTTGCATTACTGTGACCAAAGTCTTTGGCAGAATCAATTTAAGAGAGGCAAGATTCACTTTAACTCACAATTAATAAAGGTTGTGGTGGAGAAGGCAAGATACCACTCGTGACAGTGGGACTATGTTTCTGACTCCATATCAGAGTGGACAAAGAAGCCAAGAAACCAGAGGCTGGGTCCCTTCAAAGTCCCACCATCAATAAGTACTTTCCACCCACCAGACTCTTCCTCCTGAAGGTTCCACATCCTTCAGAATAGGGCCACAGCTGGAGAAAAGTTTTCATAACATAAGGCTGTGTGGGATAGCTTAGATTCAAACCATACTAAAAGTCTTCAAGAAAAGTTGTGCTTCCAATACATTGAACAGCAATACAGGCAACCTAATATAGAAGGAGAAACGGATACATATGAGATCATCTCTGATGTTCTTGCAATTTGAAATTTGAAAAGCAAAATTACAGGCAAGGAATTGAGCAGAATGAGAGGCACATTCTTTGTTTTGGGCCATTTTTTTAAATTAGATAGTTGCTGGTTATATTTTACATTGTTTATAAAAATATATTCGTAACAATTACCCCAAATTCTATGATTATATTATTGAGGCCTTGTTTAGCTCTACTGGTTTTGTTTCTTTTCACTCTTTATGGTATCTTTTATTGTGTTGGGCTTTGTTCCAGCTGAGACCATGGTCTACCACTACCACTTAGCTAAACTCCCAACCATTATCTGTTTTTGTTGTTGTAGTTTTCACTAAATAGAAACTTCGTGTGAACAAAACATGCATTGTTAGCATCATTTTCCTCTGCCACGCCCCCCTTCACTGGGATTGCTATTATGCACCATGGAGTTAGGGGCTATGAGTTGTACAAGAAGCAGTCTCTCATTGTAGGGGTTGGGGTAGGGGATGGGCAGACATTCGTCTGGATATTCCCATCCACCTTGGCTCTTACTACCGGTCCACCCCCTCTTCCATATTATTCCCTGGGCCAAGGTGGATATGTTTTACATCTACTATAGTGTTGAGCTCTTAGCAGTTTCTGTATTTCTTGTTGGTACATTTTGAGTATGTTTACTTGAAATTGTGAATTTTTTTGTAATACTTATATGGGTTTATATTGTCCCATGATTAGAAAGGAAATGATATTTCAGGAATCTTCACAAAAATCATGCTACAATTGAATAAAGTTATATTAGCACAGAAAATTTTAAGTTAAATATTAATCTTTTTATATAAAACAGGCCAAAGAGCCCCTACTAACTGTCTTTCAGTTTTACAATCAATATTCGAGTACAGAATTACATCTTTACAACTTAAATATTTGGAGGTTCATCACTTACCTCAGGCATTCCTCGGGCTTCCAAATGAATATCAAAGCATATAACAGGCTGTGAAGTCTTAAATACATGATCCATTGATACATTAAGTGACTTTTATTAACTACACAGGAACACCAGCAATCTATTTTAAATTCAATTAAAGCAGTTATGTCTGGGGACTTCTATAGTTATCCAGACCTGACAATGTTCTAATATAATATTAATTATCTTTGAAATTATTAAGTATGTCAACTAAATTGATTTATTTCAATATTTAGCTTTTCATTTTTTAGATTTTACTTCCACTAATAGAAATGGAGAAATACTGGGATGAGGCCGGGCATGGTGGTGCACGCCTTTAATCCCAGCACTCAGGAGGCAAGGTAGGAGGATTGCTGTGAGTTCAAGGCCACCCTGAGACTACACAGTGAATTCCAGGTCAGCCTGGACTAGAGGGAGACTCTACCTTGAAAAACCATAAAAAAATAAATACTGAGGAAGATCCATTGGGTTAAGCTTAAAGATAATTGAACTACACTTTCTAATACAATTTAGCCAAATGTATCTGCATAATTTCCAATCATTTTATACTTAAAAAGGAGTAAAGTAACTTCTTATGTATTGACATAAAATATAATGTTTTTGTACAGCATTGCAATAATATGCTTGTCAACTATGACTTTCAAACCAATTTATAAGTATTATAGTCTAATTTGATACTGTACACAAATAGTATAAATTGGATAGCTTATAAAAACAGGAATATATTGCCTATAGATCTACAGGCTGGGAAGTCCAAAGTGTCAGCAAATATGGTATGTGATAAGGTCAGGTTGATGATAAATGGCATAAAAACACATCCTCACAGAGAAGAAACACACAAGCTCCCACTGAAATATGTTCCAAGGTCATGAATCTCATTCACAAGAGTTTATAGTTTGTATTCTAGTTACCTTCCAAAGACATCTTGTGCTGATGCCAAGCCTGTAGGAATTGGATTTCAGTATAATCAGCTCACAAGCATTCTGAGTATAAAAATTAGAGATTGTATGGCATTCAACCAATATTATTTGACATTTTTGTTCAATACACACAAGAATTTTTTTAAAAAAATAAAAACAACAATAGCAATGGGCTCCCTATATTCTATATTTTAAACATATTAATTCTAAAATAACTAGTAAATGTTTACTTGAAAAAAGTTACTTAAAATACCCTAAAAGAGTAAAAAGAGAATTTAAGTCATAGTGAATATATTTGCATCTGAAAGCTTATATAGTGACAGAAATATAGATTTGATAAATTGTCAACTAGTAATAGTAATTCTTATGTTTAAGAATTTTTATTGAGATAATTTTTTTATATCCTAACACAAATACTTATAAATATCCAATTTTGTGGAATTAATATTTTGATCCAGTCCTTAGAAGGTTTTCAGATTTCAGTCATTAAGCATGATATTGACTGTGGGTTCATGCTATGGCATTGACAATGTCTTGATCCTTCCTTCTGTTGCAAATTTGATGAAGGTTTTAATAAAGCTGCAGTACTGAATTTATGTGTCTTTTGATGTCATCAGAATTTCTTAGGCTCTTGGTATGTTCCATGTTTATTGATTTGCCTATATTGAGCCATTCTTTTATTGATGACACAAAGCCATTGGACAGTGATTTATAATCTGTTTGATGTAGTACTAAATTCCATTTGCTATCATTTTGTGGCATAATTTTGTCACTGATGTCCATGAATATTTTTGCCCTTAGTCTTCAATATCTGCTTTAATCTGCTTTTATTTCCTCACATGATTGTTTTAAGGACATTTCCGAGTTCTATAAAAAAAAGTAAGAGTTATTTTAAAGCTTTACATGGGTCAATTTATCAAGATTTACTTCAAATTCATAGTAACTTATTTCCTGTGACATGTATGACCATTCTTCAGATACACTACCATATAGCCTTTGGGTTATTATTCCTGTCTATATATCATCTCATGTCTCTATTATTCCCTTAATACATATTGATATAATTATGAATTCATGCCATTTGAAAAAGTTGATAGGAAACAAAGAGTAGCTTTGATTATTTTACCTTATTTTTACAGATCATTGTTTCTGGTTTGGATTCCATTTTGGCAATTTAACATTAATCCCCAACTAGCATACATAATATGCTTCATATGGCTGATAACTTTTCTATGGACATAGAATTACTCCACTAAAAGTTATTTCTTAAGATGTGAGCAGCTTCTAATATGCTGCTCAAACAATTTTCTCATTTTTTCCATGGATGTGTGTGTGTGTGTGTGTGCTTATATATGGGCACCCATTAGTGGGTGGAGGCCTGAGAACAACCTTAGTAACATCTTTTTGAAAAAGGGACTCTCACTGGTCTGGAGCCCACCAATTATGATAGACTACCAAACCAGGGAAATACATGGATTGTACTATCATCACACCAATCATTTTAGATGAGTAGTAGACCATAGCTTGGAAGATACTCTACAATGATCTGTCTCCCCAATTCCCATTTCCTCACTTTGATTCTTTAATTTGGATAGTACTCGGTAAATAGAACCATCTGTGTGGCTCTAGGACCTGTTGGTCAATAAAACCAGCATTGATTCAGAGCTCAGGGATATGGGTCAGCTTCTAGCCGAATGTTACAGATTCGTACTTTTATGAATCTGTTTACATATATTTTTGATTGCTATTTCTAAATTATTATAAGAATTTTGGTTTAATGACTAGGAATATATATATATAATTTTCCAAATTTTAGGAAGTTGCCAAAACTGTTTTCTTGAACCCTTGATGATCCTTGGGAGACTCTCATTGCTCAGACTGTTACAAAGTACTGAGAAATGTAACAGAAACTACAACTTTTCCAAATGGCCTGCCATAGGTCTTGAAAGGCATCCTAACTCCTTCAAGCCATACTATGATGAACTTTACAAGCTGCCCTTAGTCTATTTCCAGTCTACCAAATATGTTTTTAAAGAAAATATTATTTTACCTGCAAGAACATTTCTCAGTACTTTGTAACAGTCTGACTTACATGTGCTAAAGCCAGCCAATATAAGAACATTTAAATTGTGAAAAAAATATATTTCCTTACACTCAGAAATAAATCTGTTACATATATCCTGGGTATAATTCTACTGTGTCATTTTTTTCTTCTAAACTATATTGAGTTTTATAATTGCATGTTGCCAAGATTAGCATAAGTTTATTGTGGAATAGTTTTGATAAAGTAAAAGCTATTTTGCTAAATCACTTGATTCTTACAAAAGACATACAGCATTATTTTTTTCAAAGAATTCCTTAAATTTATCATGCATTTTTAATGTAGTATTTACAAATATTATCAATTGATACATAATGTCTATCAATCATTTGCTGCATTGAAATTTAAAGTTAGTCCAACTTACTGTGCATTTTTTACAAAAGAATTCACATTGACTACCTTCATGTATCATGTCAGCATAATATAAAAAGGCATTTTATTCATGTTCTTAATTCTGTACTCAAAGAAGGGGATATATGATGCTCATCCTCGTATAGTGACACCCACTTAATGTTCATGAATTGTGAAATGTCTGACTGTACAATTAATAAATGGAAGCAATCATCTATAATAAAACTAAAGACTCAAATGGAACAAAAAAAGACATATTAAATTAATATTTCTTATGGGTTGAATATGAGATGCCTTGAATGTTTGGTTCCTAGCTGGTAATTGGGCTCAGCTGGAAAGAGATTACCTTTTATGACACATTGACAGTTATAGCTGTTCTGCTTTGATTATATTGTTCTCTGCTTCCTGCCCACCATTATATGAACAATTATTCCCTAGCTATGAATGTGTCCCTGCCAAGTTCATGAAGCTAAGGAAACAAGGACTGGATTCACTGCAAATGTGAGTCAAAACAAATCTTTCCTTCTTTCAGTTATTCTCTTGGTTCACAACAAAGTAAAGTGAATGACTGAGCAAATTGGTACCAATGAAATGGGTTAGTTATCGTGTCAACCTGCAAATATGGTACTTCAGCCTTTGAGCTGCTCTATGGAAGAATCTGGAAGCATTTGGAGGAGATTTGACAAACATTAGAATCTTGTAAACAGAATATAAAGACTCCAGTGCAATCTCAGAACACCAGAACATAGATAGAAATATAGATAGTGAAAAAAAATTCATGAGGTTTTACATAGGTATAGATACTCTTTGGAAATGAAAAACATAGCATTTGTGCTACATTCAAATAACTTGTCCAAAGTATATCCATCTCTTAAGACATTGGGAAAGTTTGCTTTAAAACAATGGAGTACTTCATCTGACAGACGAGTGTCAAGGAAGCCTATCATTCGAACTGTGGGATGATCATTGTCTATTTTCAGGTAGAATTTTAATAATTTAGAGCAAAGAACAGAGCAGTTGAAGCCTCATATGTGGATCTAAAGGGCCAGTGGAAACTTGGGGCCAAGGAGACATCATTTGTGAATAAATCAATAGCATTAAAAGGCCACAGGCTTTAGAGAGAGTTCAATGCATAAAATGCTTGCCATACAACCATCAGAACTTACATTTTGATCCCTAGGAACTATATAAAAGCCAGGCATAGTGGAATGCACTTGGGGTTGTGGAGACAGGGGAGCCCCGGTGCTTGCAGGCTAGTTGGTATAGCTGAATGGGTGAGCTCCAGATTCTTAAGACATCTGATCTCAAAAGATTAGAAGGAACACAATTAAAGAAGGCATCTGATGTCTTCCACCTCTGGCTTCTACTTATAAATACACACATATAATTATCCATGTGCCCAGGCCATACATACATAAACACTTATAGAAATGAAAATTAAAGAGGCATTACACCTAGCAAAAGAATGTTTGGAAAATTTTCTAGATGTCCTCTTATAAACTAATCAGCTTTTGATTCTCTCCATTCCCAAGGCAATTGTGAGAAAAAAGTAACCATCAATAAAATAATTTCCTCAGTGTCATGCTTGAATTGGAATTTGTTTATTCGGAATTTGTTTCTCTCTAGTATTGGCTTAGCCACTGAAACCCATGGGGCCATGGTACAAAGGTGTCTGTTTAACAACTGAGCTACCATTTAACTTTAGAAGTGTCCACATGATGCTGGTTTTGAAGGTATGCGGGAATAAAATAACAAGAATTTTATTTTGCAATGAAAGGACAGAAAACCAATAAACATACAAAGGTTCAGAATTTCTGCTATCTTGACCCAATGAGATGATGCATAAAAGTATGAAGATGAAAAGGAAGATTGACTGGAGTTACAGGAAATTAGAGATACCAAGGTCATCAGACATATACTAGAGAAATCCACAGCAGTGGGCACATCATGCAAAAGAAACACATCATGTGGGCTACAAGTGGTAAGACCATGGGGCTAATTTTCCCAAGCCCTTTGGAACTCACACCATGTCACCATGTGTACTGGATGCTGTAAATGGGACTTTAGGGTTCAATGTCATGCAGCTGGGTGTCAGTCTTTCCTTGCCCCATTCATTGTTTATATACTGTCATTCACCCCTTTTGGAATGAGGATGTTAACTCTGTGACATTGTATCTTTGAAGAGGCAACTATTATTTTATTTTAATTTTTTATAGCTAAGAGTTTGCCTTTTTTGTCAGAAGAGAGCAAATTTGGATCATTGAATAATGTTGAAAATGAACTGAATTGATTTTGTATTAGGAGATAGCCATGATTATTGGGGGAGGGCAACACATAGGTTTATTATGAGATTCAATCTAACGTTATGGTTTTAATATGAACTGTTCCTTAATGTTTCATCTGTTGAATTATTGGTCCTTTCATGATGGTGCTGGTATGGAATGGTCTTGAAAGTTTAGGAGATAGGGCCTGACTGGATGAAGCTGATCATGAGGAATATGCCTTGGTAGGCTGTGCATAGCATCCAGATCCTTCCTCACTTTCCTCTTTTGGGTCAACGAGATGAATATACTTCACCACAAACTCCTTCTCCATATCATTCTGCCAAAGCATTTAGTAGCCATCAATCTCACCCATGGAAACCATTTATATTAGTGAGCTTCTCATTTTTATGCAAATACATAGCAAATATTGATATAAGAGAGGAAAGATTTCAGTTTACAGTTCAAGGTTACAGACCATTATGGCTAGAGGAGGAATGGTAGTAGGAGCTTGAGGCAGTTTGTCACAATCCAGCACACTGAGAAAGTAGAGAGTAAGCAATGCTGCTACTACTCAGTCAGTATTCCCTTCCGTCCTCCCCCCCCCCTAAGCAGTCCAGGACCTCCTGACCCATGGAATGGTACAATTCACAGTTGATTTTTTTTTTAACATTGCAATGATCCTATTCAAGTTAATTTTCATACATATGCACCAAGTATAGCCTAACCAATATAATCCTTCACAGGTGATTTCTAGGTCATGTCAAGTGGACAGTCACTATAAAGCATCCTAAGTCTATTTGTTGCCAACTTTACCCCAAAAAAGTAACATGGATAGATGATAACTTTCAACCCCTTATCTTCATAGATCCTTATAATGCAAAATACCTTCAGTCTGACTTCAAGAGACTCATAGTCTGAACACTTGAAAAACTATTCCAAAGGCTAAAGTCTGAAAAATCATCTTATATTCACAACAGTCTCTCAACTGTTAGCTCTATAAATCAAAATGTAAGTTACATACTTCTAACATATAATGCAATAGAATATTCTTTCCCCTTTCAAAAAGGAAGAATGAAGAAGAACGACAAGACCAAAGCAAGTTCAAAACTCAACAGGGCAAACACCAAATCATGTAGCTCCATGCCTGATATCTGCAAATCTAGAAGAAATCCATTTGGCACAAAAGGCTTATATGCTGTAGTCAGCTTTCTTGTTGCTGTCAGAAAGAACCCAACCAAAAGCAGCTTGTGGAGAAAATGGATTATTTTGGTTTATATACTTAAGGGGAAGTTCCATGATCAGGGAAAACAATGACATAAGCAGAGGTTGGACATCACCTCCAGGTTAACACCAGGAGAACAACAACAACAAGAGAGTGTGCTAAACCCTCTCAAGGGGAAGCTGGCTATAAGACCCATAAGCCTGCCCACAACAACATACCTGTAACCAGGTTCTAATTCCAAGATTGCCATCAGATAGGGATCAAAAATTAAGAACATATAAATTTATGGGAGACACTTGACTCAAATCACCAGAGATTGGATAGATTC